>CAXKVX010001019.1:0-137680 GCA_964058865.1 Eleocharis quinqueflora | reverse complement strand
AACCAATGAAAAACAATGTTCGTTGCATAAAGTCTTATCCTTGGCATGAAAATAACAGTAACAACAGCAACAATATATGGTCAACCATTAATCTCCACCTTGACTGTATGTGCACTATGAGAACAAATTAAATACAAAAAAGGGTTAACAAAACAGGAGCTTTTAATTAACAAATAAATCAGCCTGTCTAAAGGGTTCATTTTGAAATACTGGTCCATTTTGGCAATATATGGAATATTTTGGAAGAGTTGTAGTTGGAAGACTGCTTTTTAGAATAATAATGCTTAGAAGTTTGGTCCATCCAAAAAATGGAAACACTGTCAAGAAAATGAATCCGTATCCCCTGGAATGGTCAGAAATTTCCAGGGGAGAATGGACAGCTTTACTGAGTGGCACTGTAGCAACGTTGTAGACTTGTAGCAATTATGGTGCGGGCAGGTCAAAAATGTTATGGCAGCGTTGAGAATTAGGAGGCTCTTTCAGGTATTCTAATTCCAGAGGATACGAATTCCAAGAAAATACCCTATTCTCCTATCTTCCACCATTCCTCTTACCATAGAAAAGCAGAGTGCTCTTTCAGCACTAACCTTTATGTGGAATTGAAATATAAGGTTGCCAAAAGGCCCGTACAATGATGTATTGATGCCTGCCACCAAGTGACCCACTATCCAAGTGCATAATTACAAATTGAAGAAGTAGAATGCAAGCTACCTGAAGGTCAGGTTCCACATCTGACAAAGAAAGTGATTTGGCAACCATATATGTAAATGGCTTTTGACCATTAATACGAAGCCATGCATTCTTCTGTTCTTCCGCTACAATGCAGGTCGAGGAATCACCTCTCCTTGCTATATTATTACAAGTAGAGTTTGCATTTTGTCCCCTTTTTTGCCCTTTAAACACCTGTTGGACCGAGAAATCATACATGGAGAACAACTTGTTAGATTCAGTAACAAGTCACTGAAACTTCTTTATTCAATAAAATCAAAGAAAAAACAAAAACACCTTATTGAAAGGAAGTAACAGTATATCGAAGTATGATCTAGTCTGGTTGTTGGGTTAGCTTCACAGTTGATGCCTTTATGGTGACATTAGGCCAATGTAAAATGGAAACAACTGAAGATACATGGAGAGCATTACTGGATCTGCTGAAGGACAAGTAAGAATAATTTCATGGTTCTGAAACTCACAAGTCATCTGAGACCAAGGTGAATCAGAAACATCGAATTATCATAAACTCCAATAATGCCCTGAACTAGAGTGTTTAGAACTATCATATTTGGATAGATATAGACAGGAAAAACATGATGGAAGTGTGTTAACTCTTTATCCAAAACCAATTTTAAGTGCAATACACAACTGAAGCACTGCAAACAGAGAAGTGAGTGGGAGTGGAGACGGGACGAGAGTCTGTGATCTTTAAGTCCATTTGAAGGAGCAACTATGATACTTTTTTTTATCTTATTTTCTTTTCTTTTACTTTTCCTTTTTGGGAAGACGGGTATCCATATATGTCATATCTTTACCAGCTCAAAGTTGGATATGACATTCAGAATTAAAATGCTTACGTTACCTCAGTCCTTGCACATGTCCAGCCTTCATTTGATGCATAGTTTTTGTTTGCCTCAACATATAAATGTTCTCCATCTGACTCATTTAGTGTTCCATGGTAAATGCACCTCCCATAAAAGCCGACCTTCTCACAATCTTCTCCTTCCACCTCATTTTGTAGTAAACCCTGAATTGCCGATCAAGATTATAAATATAAAATCATCACACAACCAAATATAAGGATTTACAAAACCAGTTGAACTCCTCTCTAGCTCTTCATTATGATTTACATGTTATTTGTCTTCTTTATTGTTTAGTATATAAAGCGTGCCGCCATATTGAGCATGCTAAATATTATTCTGGCCATTTAGGCTCAAATTTTATAGTTAATACCTTTTGGTGAGCACACCAAGGATGAAATACTATCATACAACCTGAAACTCTACATTTTACATATGAACCTCCAGGCCGTCCGCAAACTGAGCAAATCTGATAACAAAAGAAATGACATCAATACCCATAAATTATCTCAAATATAAGGATAATATTGTTTAACATTGAGAAAAGAAAAAAGTATTGCTAGCAGTCATGTGTTAGTAATTTAGTATAAACACTTTTTAGTAGACTTGACTTATCATAACACCTTTTAAGGAACCCCCTTCCTGCAACCAACCCAACAAATACAATGAAGTCCTTGACAAAACCAGCATACCAGGCTTGCTTATTAGATTGATAACCATTGATCCTTAAAAAAGTTCAAATAATGCATAAGAACAGGACGGGTAAAGCACTATGTTGACATCTCACTTAAAAAGTACAAATAATGCGTAAGAACAGGACCGGTAAAACACTATATTGACGTCTACCAGCAAAAACTGAATAGCTTACACTATTTTTCCTGGAAGGAGAGGTGCCAGAGAGATCAAAAGCAGCCATGGTATTAACATTGGGGCACCTCGTACTGGGGGTCCATAGGCCGCAAACCATGTGGATCCAGTGCACTATGGAACGATTTCCATCTGCTCCTTTGAGTTGGGCATCGGGTCTACCAAAACCTGATTCATGCACATATTTTACGAGACTATTAACGAGCTTTTGGGTTTTCTGTGCCCTTGTCATAGCCCCGCCTTGGTATCCACACAGAACACAAACCTAGACAAATAGAAATGTGAAAGAGATATCTTAGTCAGGTTTTAATGCTGGTCAATTGAAACATGAACCAGTTCAAACATCTTATGTTTTCCTTTTCCTTTAATTGTTTCCATTTTAACAATTTACAACTAATTGAAAGCTAAGAAAGGTCATATGAGCCATTAACTGTATATTTTTTTTCATTCTCATTGCTCTTCTCAGCTTTTGGTTGGTGAAGAATTTGGCAAATATAATGTTGAACTTCATCCAATTGACCTCGATAGCAATGTATAATTGGCGTCAACTATGTGGAGTATAGTATTGGATTGATAAAGCAGAAATAAGAAAGAGATATTGGCAGATGTGCAAACTGTATAAATGCAATCTAGTAAAATTGTAAATGATAGTTCAATGAAACTAACCGGATTGAAAAAGCCAGCCTTGCAGGGTCTACAAAACCATGAACCCTTGGGCTGTCGCAAAATGCCATAGCATGCCTGGTGCACCTGCAAAGTTCATGCATCAAATATGCTCAGATTCTAACAAGTCGCAAACAAGAAGTCAGACCAGGGAAAAAGGTTTATTTTATTTTAAAATATTCACTTGTCATACTTTTTTAAGCACCAGGTTAGGTAGTAATTTGGTTATTGCAGGTGACCTAATGCTATCTTTCAGGATTAATGGGATATTGATTTTATCTGGAACTTGACAGCTCAATAGTGCACCTAAACCTACCTTCCAAAAGGAGCACAAAGAAAAAGAAAGAAAAAAAAAAAAGGAAAAACCATGATTTTGCAGTGTTGACACCGCAGAATTTTATTGATATCCTCCTCCATCGAGCTTCGGCAGACAGAACAAGCCGAATCAGAGGGGGCAAGATGTTCACATTCTTCAGCATGCCTGCAGTAATTGTTAAAGACAGTGGTTTAGCAAAAAAAAAATTATAATATCTGAAAGCCAAACATGTCTCCATATTTTGTAGCTGATATGCCTTTTCATCTGATATTGCATATGACATACAACCACTAAATGTTATCCCCCACTGACCCCAACAGCATATTTTTTTCTTGCATTTTTCTTTTTTTTAATTATAACCTTAAAGAGTGTAGATATTATAACCAAGTACAGATTAGATAAGATCACAACTACTGTTAAAATATCATGATATAAATTTCAAAAGTCAACCTTGGCTTGTTTCCTTCACAGGCAGGCGACAACTGACACTCACCACTGGGAAGTGAAGGGGTCACATGTGTCTCATTATTTAATTCTTCTTGCACCAATCCTGTATCAGTTAAACATAAGTATTTCAATGTCCTTATTACATACATACTGATGGAACTTTTCTTATTTGATAGATAAACAGTAAGATACAATTTTAGGTAAAAGACCAAAGACTGGCATTATTACTTGAGAGAAATCGATAATGCACCTAGCATAATTCAAGAATAGTATTATACGTTACCTGTAACACTTTCAGGAAGATGCTCAGATTTACTTGTCTGTTCTCTCTCCATTACATCAAGCGATATGCTCTTCATTTTTACTCTTTTCATTTTCCCAGAATATTCTCCAAATTCATCGAATTCAAGGTTCTTATATTTTCTTGCAGATTCGCTTGATGTTGGCCTTACTGTAAAGGCTTCATTCTTCAAATTATTATGAACATGTCCCATACTTTTCCTTAAATCACAAAGTCTATGCTTCTCTCTGGCCAAAGGACTCGATGTTCCAGGCTTATTTTGTAAAATTTTGTCAAAACTGGGTTTAGTTCTTTGGAGTACTGAGACAAGAGAAACTATTTTCACAGGTTTCAAGGCATCATCAGTCATGCCATTAGAAATGATTCCCAAATTCCCACAAACAATAGGCTTGTTTCTCTTAGCACAGAACGAACGAATGCTACTTATGTTCTTTGTTTCACTTTCTTTAATCCCTATCTGGCTGAGATACTTGTATTTGGGCTGCTTTCTGGCTTCTAGGCGATTCATTGGTCCATCACGAACTGGATTTACCGTATCATCCCAATTTTTATCAGAAACAGTTACATTTACCTTAAAGCAGCTCATTGTTTGATAAGGGACCTCAGCAACCGCTGTTTCTTCTCTATCTTCTGAAGAGGCTTCACTTATCTTTGAATATGTCCCTGGTCCATGGTGGACCAGGTCCACCAAAGTTTCCACTTTCTTCTTCTCAGAAATTTCATTAATCTGAGGATGGTTCACAGTTCCACAGCGTACCGGGTTTTCTTTCCTCTTTTTCTCGAGATCAGCCTCATTCATCCTGGGACAGCATTCTGGTCTGCGATGGGCCTGATCCACCAGCTTATCATTTTTATTCTTCATGGAAAAGGCTTCCTTTGTCTTAGAATGGTTCATGGGTCTCTTATGGACAAGTTCCACCGATTTTTTGTCCCTCTTCACTAGTTTGACATCATTGCGCGGCTTCTTGGCCAGGCTATCAATTGGAGACACAGCTCGCTCTCTTTTAAGGGGGCTAGATTTGTTGGTCCCCCTTAGAGATGGTTGTATTGTTCTACAGATTTCATACTTCTCATCAGATGAACCACATTTCTCGACCAATGATGCCTCATCAACTGGCACAGGTACTGAAACACTCATACCAGCAGGACCCACCTCACATTCTCTATCAGTCTCAACAGATACTTCAGTTATGGCAGGCGCTGAAGACCCTAAAGATGTACTTGAGATCTCTTTATCCCTGATTAAGAGTGTCCCCGCCATATCTTTAATTGGAAATTCTTTTCCCAAGAAATTATTTCCAGGCACATCCTTCCATGAACACTCACACTGGGATGAAAGCTTAGGTCTTTTGTTTTTGTGGTCTCTACCTTCTTCTAACAATGAAATTGCACTCCTATGACATCCAGAAATGCAGTGTGCTCCACAATTCGAAATTGTTTCATGGGTACTAGAATAAATTTGAAAAAAAAATGGATGAGCATTATGCTAAAAATTAGTACCCTACTGGAAGCTAAACTATTTGTACTAGTACCCGAGTACAGTAGAGGTTTGGAAATAAAATAACCTGATGCACAGTGACTTTTCGCTATTACGGGCACAGCACGCACTTAATTGCTCTCTAGAACAAACCAGACAAGATGGTATGCACCTAACTGGAAATTTGCACAGATCACTGTGAGTACCACATTGAAATTTGTGAACAAGCTCCTCGTGCAATGTTTTGTCATTATTAGCTTGGCCAAATGAGTTTTGGAATTTCAGATTTGAGAGGCAGCACATTCTTCCATGCAGATGAGTTGTTTCACAAACTCTTGCACATCTTTCAGGTTTATGCCATGAATTATCCATGAGCTCAAAACCATGGTTCTTGAGGTTCTGCATCGAATAACACATATATTAATCAAAACAAAACAATTCATGACTATCTTTGTGACTAAAAAGAAAATCTGACGTTATAACAGCATGCAACTTTCACAGATGCAAGTATGCTTTTAATTGCTCGATTGTGTAGTAAACTGCTAGATGATCAAATTATGCAATTAAGCCACAATATGACCTAAATCTGCCAATAATAGTGCAATATAGGTACAATTCCAACCACACAAGTAATATTCATACAAAACTGCAAGAGAAGAAGACAGAAATAATATATATATAACTAAAGCTTCCAAAGAGCAGGCAGGGATTTCCTGTACTGGAACTGGACAATCTGGTGGGTAAATCCAGATACTGGTTCACCAGCTTGGTGCCTTCGTTATATGACATACAATCATGAATTAATAGATTACAAAATGGATATTTACCAGGCTCTCTGAATTTGGAGAACATGTCCGCAAAGCATCATTAACAGTGCAATGAAATTCACCAGCCCGAAAGAGATTCAAATTAGGATTCTCATCATATACTCTGACAGAACCGTTCTTGCATTTATCCAGTGATTTTTCATCAGAGCCCCTTAAATAATCAGTAATATTTCCTAATATATCATCACCTAATTCCACTGGATTTTTCCTCTCGAGGTGAGAGAGAAACAGAGAGATAAGCGAGTTTTTGGTTGAGTCACCATTAAAATCATCAGATGGCGAGCTGCTATTGGGATGTGTATTTGTAGTTGTATTTACCGGAATTTGATTGAGGTTTGAGTCTTCCTTTAGAGGATTTTGCAAAGGTTGTGAAGTTTCATTTGAAGACAAATCTGCAGTCATAGAGCATAAAGCAAATAACACATCATCGAACAATTGAAAAACAAAAATAATGTCAGCACTAACTCACAACTGATTAAGGACGATTTCTGCCACCTTGTTCTTTGGCTACTCTGATGTTCAGTTGCACAAGTAATGGTAACATAGAGGTAAACTGGTTTCAACGAAACTTCTGTGCATCGATAAATTAGTAACGAAAATTAAATAATATAAAAAAAATTCAGAGTTAGTTTGGCTTAATTGAATTTGCAGAAATGGTACCAAATTACTCTGATACACACTAGTCAGGCCCCGTAACACCATTGAAAAGATTATATAACTATAAAGTTGTATAATTAGTTGGATCAATTGAATTTACAGAATTGGCACCAAATCACTCTGATACCTTTACCTACTACAGGATGGGAGTGTGTTGCCTGCACACCAACTATAGTGGCAAGTTGCATGGAAGCTGGGATTACACCTTTTGATGAGTTACTAATAAGGTTAGGCGGTTGCCCGAGCTTCAATTCAAATCTCGAAGGAAAGGAAGAAGAGCCTTTTTCTTCATTCCTGGCACTATTACAAAGACTAACCCCTTGTCCTGTGAAGTTGGAACCATTTGCACTATGGGAGACCAACTGAAACCCATTATTTGGTATACTTGTGCTGATTTTTCCTGTTTGTGCGGCTGAGGAACAGTTTGGTGATAAAAAGCTGTAATGCTTGTTCAGATTTCTATTTAGTGCAGCATTGGTCTCTGAAGTTGGGGGGCCCACCTTGTGGAGGGTGTTCTGGTCAACAGTACTGTTATTCGATTGAACAATAGACCTGTCTACAGAATTTGAAGGGATCACAACTGCTTGTAAAGATGAGCTGTTAGGCCAATCCCAGTGAGTGTTGTGGACCTACAGCAACCAAATTAGGGAATAAGAAGTTACTGGAAAAACTATGAGTGATCTCTGCTTGCAAAAGGTCATGTTATATAAGAAACAAGCCAATTAAAACGAACAAGAATATACTTACTCCTAAGAAAAATCGTGCCCAGCGAGAAATAGTCATGCCATTTTCCATGTACACACTTTCACCGGCCCTATTACTGATGCCCCCCGAATGCTACAAAAGTGTAGACCATAAGGATGGTTCCTAATGTACCAAGAATATTAACACAATTCTCTATGCAACTTTTTGTTTGTTATCTGTAAATTTGACTTTTACTATAAAAAATTTTGATGCCAGTAGGCAATGGCGGATCCAGAGGTCCAGTTAATCTCAGGCACTGAGCTTGAGATCACGCCCGGGCACTGAGCTTGAGATCACGCCCAAGCACCGAGTTTGAGATCAAACCCGAACATAAACACACTACAACCCACTAAAATATCATTAAAAGTTGACTTTTCACTACAAAAATAACAAAAAATACACTAAATTTCGCATTTTTTTAAACCAAGCCTAGGCACTTGCCAGTAGGTGTGTATGGCTCAAGTAGATCGTACAGAATATGTGTCCTGAGTATGTGCATGTTTATGTATGTCTTTTAAGTTTGTTAATGCACCAACTGATTAAGGTCCACCAAGAAAAAACACATCCAGTGGCAGAAAACAAATTTCAGAAATAAAAGCTGCCTGCAGCGCAAAAAGTAAAATTCATACCTCACAAAATTTGGCCACGGACATTTTAGATCTATGACAAAAGCAAATAACTCCAAGATGACCCGAATCAGCAAAAAACAACTCTCCAACTGAATTAAATTTGGAACAGTTATCAGCGATAATCTATAAACCTAAAAATTCTACACACAACTCACTCCATTCCCCAAGCCCACCCCAATTGAAACAAAATAGAAAACTGGAATTAAATTTGGCATTGGTAAGCAGAAGACACTAATTCCAACCTTTTCCCCTCCAAATCCCAAATTTAAGTTACTAAGAGAGATATAATATTGTACGAACCAGTATTCATGCAAAAGACAAATCGCTGATCACCATGCCAAGATGGCAATATTGCATTAACAGGTGTTTTCTGGGGAGCCCGAAAATCCAACGTTTGTACCCGATAAACACTCTGGGTATGATCTACATTTACTGATGCAGAAAAATTGAGAAGATTAATTAGAAGAAATCAATGATGAAATGTTCAACCAACAATTGCATGACACCACGGATAGGTAGTGTGCCAGCATTAATTAGAACCATCTGGGGTGAATCTACGGCACCAGTACCAACCAGTATGATAATTGCAGACACTGAACAGAAAAATCCAGTATGTTAATAGAAATCCTCATTGTAATAAAAGCAAGATAAGATACTACTGCTTTACCATACATGGCATCTGATACACACTATACCACACACCATGGCAATATTTGGTGTTTTCAATTTATTTTTGCAGCCTTTCAGACATACCAGTTTTTGAAGAACCGCCTTGCAATAAAGAATTCTGGGCCTCTTTTCCATGACTTTCCAGAAAAGGATGACCCCAAGGAACAGGAGTAAAACCAGTGCTGTTAACTTGAAGGGCATTATTGGAACTTGGGCTTCCCAGAGAAGTGCTTTGAAAGAGAGGATACTTCCCAGACAAAAGAGGAAGAGGCTGGTTGGTTGGCTCTGATGGGCATGGTTGACTGCAAACCGGGTTAAAGCCATTGAAGGCTGGTAGCTCTTGTGAAACAGGAAGGCGTGAGGGAAAAAATGAGTTTATACCCATCTGTACAAATGAAAAACACGGTTAATGTTGCAGAATTATAAATGGAGGTTACATCGGGTTGTGTAGGAATTTGAAATTTAATTGCTGAACAATTGATTTGTCTTAGCTACTAAAAACACTAAAATATGCCTTTATTTCATGTGCCATATTTTTCCAACAGCGTTAGCCTACTATAAGGACCATAATTCTATTTGCAATAGGAAATCAAATAAAACCAGAACAGGGTAAACTCTCCCAAAATAGGATTTTCACTAAAGCCCTGAAAACTTGCATATATATTACTCAGGTTTAATGTTTACATAATTAATAGAAGGTCCCTTGCCACAGGTCCTAACAGTCACACAATGTGACTATGTGAGTAACATGCCAGTAACGTTTCCACAAATAAAATGTCATAAAGAGGCAACGACATTTAAGGAAGAGTACACATGTAAGCACAAGCGAAGTTTTAAAGAGGGAATGAGACGCAAAAATAGAAATTCAAGGGTTATTATGCTAAAACAAAAATCCACTAGTACGTTACAAAACTGTGTAAGAGACTGAATGCACGAAAAATCCCTCTACGTAGCAAAAAATGTGCGCCAAGAGGTTGTCCCAAAGGAACCAAACCAAAAAACGAACAGTGTTTTGACAGAGAATCTCGTTTAATACGAAAATAAGGTTACCTGAGGCTGAGAAGGAGCAGAGATCGCGGCCTCCGTCGGCGCCGGAGACCAGCCGGAGCTGCATTTTGCGGGCCACGAACCTCCGTTCATGGCCCAGCGACGACACCGTACCTTCGAACTCTCGCTCAGAGTTAGAAACTGTCAGGTGTGTGTTTGGTTTCGACAAAGGAAGAGAGCAGGTGCAAAAGTCGCTGTCTTTTCCAATAATTGCAGTGGCAAAATAATAAATATACTTTTCTTTTGAAAAAATTGGAGAATGAAGAAGAGTGGGGCAACAAAGAGGCAAAGAGAAAGAGAGAGAGAAGGAGAGAAAAAGACGAAGACTCTTTTGAGAGATTGCAGAGACAAGAGGGGACTATTAAATGGATAAATGTGGAGCGAGGCTCCGTGATTGGTCTTTTGTTTTTTGCTTTTTTGCTCTTTTTCTCTTTTCTCTCTCTGTGTAAATCACTGTTCCTCTGTCAGTGTGAAGCTCTTTTATTTTCAACTGATGCTGGGGTTGAGAGAGAGAGAGAGAAATAGAGAGAGAGAGGAATATAGACAGGAGTGATGATGGGAGGTGATAGAGAGGTGGGACTTTTGGTCAGAAAGACAATCTTTCAGGATCACTGTTCCGTGGACCCGGTGTTGTGAACAGAGTACATGTTTGATCTTTTGTGGCTGAAGGATCTGCTACGGTTTCCTGAGTTCGTGTGGTTTTTATTATTGTGGCGTTTCTGTAATTTGCTGACAAAAAGTCCATTTAAGAAATATCGAGTTTGAAATAAGGGGGAGGCTACGGTAGTTCGTAAAGTATCAAACATGTGATATTTTGCTTCATATATCAAATTTTAAAGTGCAAACATGCGATTAAACCGTTGAACTTCATATTCATAGTAAAAAAATATGGAGACCGACTTTTATATTTTAAGATATTTTTATACTATCTTTTAAAGATAGTGAAAAATTGATTAAATAACAATTTCTGAACAATTCGATATGAATGATTTTTCATCTTTCTAAAAAATATTTAAAAATTCCTAAAATTGCATCAAGACCTTTCGTGCATCATTAGACGCCTTTAAATTTTGATTATCATTCTTAGTAATCTTTTATATCAAATTCTAGTAGAAAAAAATATTTTTTATTTGTAGAATTCTTTAAATACTTAATTTTGTTTTTTAATGACCTAATTTTATATATAAGTATTGATTATTTATTATTTTGGAGTCACTTTCAAATATTCGAAACATGTACCTAAAAAATTCTAAAATTAGAATTTTTTTTGTTACTTATAGATTTTGATATAAAGAAATTATTGAACATGATAAATCGAAATATAAAGTGTCTAATGATATTTCTTTTGAATTAAGAACACTAGAGATTTTAGTGTTCTTAGGAGCACCGTAGCTTTAATACATATCGCAAAAATTTCATTCGCTATAGGATTTATATTATTTTCACTCCAAAAAGAGTGTAGGTTAACTCCTCATAATGTACAAGTGCACCATTTTTTAGCGAAAAACTAAAGCAACTCCATGAACGAAATTCAGACATTTCCAAAGGTTACCTTATAATAACGATTGAAGTAATATAAAATTTTGTGGGTAAATCCAATTCTTGAAAATTTTATTGGTTTTTTTTATTACAGAAAAAAATATTGGTTGAACCACAAAACCTGCCTCGTTGTTTATTCTATTCTATTCTATTCGGTTGAATTTGGTTGCAGTTGTGCACCTACCAGTTGCCATAAAGAAACATGCAATATCCCATATAACAGCAGAGAGATGCGAAAGATAGCTCGTAAAAAAATTAAAAAAGTAAATGGGTCTCCTCGAAAAAAAACCAAAAGAGTGGGGGTCCCACTAGCAAGTAGCAACAAAGCCTACCTCCCAACAAAGCACAGGTATCAACATGACAACATTTCTCAGAGAGTCAGAGGTGCCTCTTCATCCAATTTGTATTGTTTCTTTTCTCCGGATGCTTGGGTTTTTCAGACAATTTTCTCAAATTACAGAAGGATAGTACAATTGTGCAATCCATCCATCCATATCAGATCCAATGATACGGATGTTATTCTGATGCGTTGTTCATTTATTTAAAAGTGATATTTTTGGTGATATAGTAATTTGACTTGGTGGTTAATTAATAATTAGTGCACCTTCAAAACTGTAAATAACTTGAAGTGATTTTTGTGCGGTTCTTTCATAGCTGAGAGAATATTTTAATTGTTTTGCATGAAAGAAGTTAAACGAGGCAATTGATTGATTTAGAAGAATTGCATTGGTTATTGTTAGCCTTTAATTGCTCTCTTTCTTCAGCGCCACCCATTTAATGCTGGTAGCACTGGCGGGGTTTCGCCGGATTCTGAGCTGGAAATTAAAGAATTCACATTTCCTGGAATGGTCACCAGCATTGGACTCCCTGCATTCTCACCGCTGCTACAGCGTCGAGTGCTGCCCGCACAGTATTTTTGCTACAGTACCAACGAATTTACAACGTAACAGTGCTACCCGCTGATCATTTCGTGACCCCGCATTATTTCGGGGGATACGAAATAGGACTTGATGGAAGGACTAGGCCCATTTTTTTAATATTTGAACTTTAATAAATAAATTATAAATAGAAAGAAATATTAATGTAAAATCGTGAAAAATAGAAAAGATTAGAGTTGTGAACACCGTTTTTTTGAAAAAATTCAAATGGTCAGTATTCATAACAACGGACAATTCATTCTTGTTTTTTGTCACAGCAAAAAGTTTCTTGGGATGAAGTCTCGTTGGTTTTTATTAATAAAAATATTATTAATTTAATATATGAATTATATTATATTTAGGCAAGTTTTTGTAACTGCAGTTGCACTTGTCGGGACTGTAATTAGTATTTTTTTATCGCCGCAAGTCATCGAGCTGTATATATCTGAGTGTACTTCCCAACGTCGAGTCTGATTTGTGATCGGAGAAACGAGCGACTCAAAATTGATTCTGACGCAAACTCATCATAAAAAATCACTAATTAAGACATAAGTTGAATATAAAGGCAAATTTGAGATGCATATTCCACTGATCGCAAATCGGACTCGACGATATGGAAGTAGACTCAGATGGCTTGCGACGAAAAAAAGTTAATTACGATTCCAACGAGCGCAACTGAAGTTGCTACAAAAAAATATTAAGTACGATTAGCATTTTTTCTACAAACTTCAACTATGCTCGTTGGGACCGTAATTAAGTTTTTTTATCGTCGCAAGTCATCGAGCTATAGATATTCGAGTCTACTTCCACCGCGTCGAGTCTGATTTGCAATCGGAAAAACGATCGATTCAAAATTGAGTCTGACGCAAATTCGTGATAAAAGTTACTAATTAAGACATAAGTTGAAGATGAAGCCAAATTTGATATGCACATTCCTCTGATCGCAAATCAGACTCGACGCGGTGGAAGTAGACTCGAATATCTACAGCTCGATGACTTGCGACGATAAAAAAAACTTAATTACGATCAAGACGAGCACAACTGAAGTTGTTACAAAAACTTGCCTAAATACAACTCAACTCTTGAATTAAAATATTAATATTTTAATAACACGTACAAAAATTAAATTATTTTTATAACTGACCTGAAAAATAAAGAATAACATTTATAATTCCGGATTCAAATCTTTGACAATAATGACTCTATTTTTAAATGTTCACGTCCGCATGTTAACGTATAGACGCATGCATTTCAGAGGTACATAGAATTTACTTTTGTTATGTTTGAATTTCAAAGTGTCCTTCAAATGCATGAGTCTAAATAACAAGCCTGAACGTAAATTATAAAATAGAATTATTATCGTCAAATATTTGAATTCAGGGTCATAGATGTTATTCTTTATTTTTTTAGGTTAGTTATAGAAATAATTCATATTCAAATCAGAAATCAAATGGACGGTATTCGCAATACCGTCCATTTAGCTTTTTTCTGGACGGTGTTCGCAACACCGATCTTTTCTATTTTTGGAGCTTTCAAAATACTCTTTTTGTTTTAAAATAATTTATTTATTTGATTTCTAATAATAAAAAATCGGAGGACTAGGGATGTAAACTGGTCGAGTTTCGTGTAGATTTTTAATTCGTTAGATACTATTCGAATTGTAAATTTTTCAACCCGTAACCAACCAATAAAAAAGTGACTGAAACCATATTTTGTTTAGCCGGTCAGGTTTCGCGAGTTTCACCAACAACATTCTTTCACACTTATATGATAACAAAATTAACAAGCATAAATTAGAAATAATTTAAATAACACACTTCTTTTCTCAAAAAAGTAAAAAATATTGACAAAAAAATAGCATACAAGTTTCTAATATAAAAAAAAAATTATATGTTGAAAATTGAATAAAAAAAATTATTACTAGCACTATAATAGTTTAATAAAATCTAAAAGATCAAGATCGGATTTTACTCATATTTTATTCTACAAATCATATCCATATATTAGATATCATTTTTGGCAAAACGAAAACAAAAACCAACCATACAAATCGAAACTCGCATTTTCTTGGACCGAATTGGTCGGGTTGGTCGGATTAGTTGAATTATACTTACAACCCTAGACAGAACTCTCAACTGTTAGAAGTGTGAGAAGGGATTTAGGCAATGGGACAAGAAACTAGATCACAGACTCACATGTTGTGAATGATGGGCCTCTTTATTTCTTTTTATTTTGTAGGGGCTTTAGTTGGGCTTGATGCGCTCACCAAGCTAACACTAATATAATATTAAAACAATCTTGGTGGTTACTGAAAACGATCGATCTGAATCGTTGAATTGTTTATACTAAAATCTATTTAGGAATAAATTTTTATTTTTTTAGATTTTTTTTACTATTTATCTTATGGTTTTGATAAGTGTGTTTCATATATATAAAATCTAGGAATTATCTAATGAAATTGACCAAAATGTATAAGTTTTAATTATGATTCGCCTCTGTTTTGTACGAGTTCGAGATACATTCCTACATTTGTGCAATTTTCGTTCAGGAACCAAGAACGTAATTTCAAAAGTCTTATGTCAAAGTTGTAGATTAATTTGTTCTTACTCGGTTTGATCAATTTGTGTATGATGTTATAGATTATTTCTTGATTTTATTTCTACATCTAATAGGTTGGAGCTATTAATTGAGAGATTATAGTTTATGCTTTAGAATAGAAGAAATGATCTATGTTAGCACTGAATAACAAAAGTAAATGTTGCAATCTAGAGGTTTATGAAATCTGCATTTTATATTTTTCTAAGTACGGAGGAGAGACAATAGATGTTTTGCGTAGAATTAATATGATTTATCTAAATCGTTTTGATTGTTGTTGAAAATTGACATTAGAAATGATTCAGATAAGGTGTCGAAATAAGAAATTTCTTTGGGTACCGATCTTTGTGACATTGACCTTCATTACATCATAATTGCATAATTACGCGAGTAAGTGAATAACTGAGTGAAAAGTTGAAATTCTAAAATCTAGGCTGCTTAATGTGAATTTAACCCAAAATATTTCACCATTATTTAGAGTTAATTTGATCATTTCAACACTCAAAATAAACCAATTTGAACTGCTTAGACTAGTGAACTGTTTTAAAATTAGTAAACCAAGTTGTCCTTGTGGATTCGACACTCCAAGTGCTATCCGACTAGGTCGTGTGCTTGCGAACGAATTAGGTGCAATCTAGGATTACTTTATTAGCATGATAAATTCACATCGGGTTTAAAAAATCATTAATTGAAGAGGTCGGTAAATCGTTAGATCGATGAATTTTCAACCATTCAATTAAAATATAAAAATATATAAAAAAATTATCCCTACGTAGATTTTAGTATGGTAATATTTTCGACGATTCGGAATGATCGTTATACTTTGAAATTTGAGATATGCGGTAGCAAACACGATAGAGCTTGTGCTTGCGTAAGCATCATAATATTACTCTTAAAAGTAAAATATCGTATATCTAATTAAGAAATAATTACACGATTTTTTCATAATAAGTTTATTAGTTATAAAAGATAAGTATTAATTATGCTATGTCATTGCATTATAAGTTAAAATAAATCAAAATATTATTATATCAATAAAAATGAAATATAAGGCCCCAATTAGATTTAAAACTAATACCATCTGTAATAAAATTTCACAAATATTTCAAAAACCAAATTCAAATCAATAATAGTCCTCTAAAATAAATATTTGAATTTCAAAAATACTAGATCTTAATAATTATTCACAGTCGTGTTAGAATATTATTTATGTGACCTATCTAATTAATTATGAGTCGAGTTCATTTAAGAATTTACTAAAGAATGCATCAGAATTTTATGGAAAAGACTGATGACCAAATTCATTCCATTTGACCCAAAGATTGCCTTAGATTTTATAAAAGCTCTTATTTTGATTTTTTGGACATACCATAACTTACATCCATTAAAGGAAAAGTGATTAGTCAATTAATTAATTAATCTAATATTTGGTTCAATGTACAGAAGATGTGTTTGGATGCGCTGTACATTTGATTTATTGGATATATATATAGATATATAGAGTATTACTAATGTGAAAACGTTTGTACTTCGGACGAAGTGCAAATGCTTCACATTAGCCAACTTTTTATGGTCAAAATTTAAATTTAAGTTGCTCAATAAATTCTTCATATCAAAATCTTGTAGAAAATCAAATTTTGTGATTTTTAGAACTTTGTAGCTATATTTTAAATATTTTTTAAAAACAGTCCAGTTTAATATTAAAAAAATTGTGAAAACATGACATTTTCATGACTGTTTTTAAAAAATATTTAAAATATAGCTAGAAAGCTCAAATTTAAATCATGAAATTTGATTTCCTACAAGATTTTGATATGAAGAATATATTGAGCAACTTAAATTTAAATTTTGACCACAAAAAATTGATTCAGTTTTCACATTAGCCATACTATATATATATATATATAGAGGTTAATATCATTAAATGGCGCCTATCCATTTTTTTATTCAGTGTACACTGTATACACAGAACCACAGAGGAGACGCCTATGATTTAGTTTACTGACGTTTCAATATTGTGAATTCCTACTCTTATTATTTATTATCTTATACGAATTATGTATCGTTATTTCAGACTTTAATTTATTACTGAAATACATAATAATTAAACATATTTTTATCTAACAAGTCTATTCTTATATGATTTCGAATTTAAAACCGTATTCACATTTGTTTTCGGAAAAACTAAGTTCGTATGGAACAGCAATTCGAATTCGTGTATCAGAATTTAAATTCGGATAAAATCAGATAATATTATATTGTTGCGCCTCTACCACAAAGTAACTTTGTTTTAATGGAGCATAGCGGCATTAAGTAATGAATTAACAAGGTAGTCGTTTATGATTATGTATATCAGTATATGAGTGTTTTTCTTAATTGACGACATGATTTTTTTTTCAATAATTAGAAATTGCATAATAATTAGAAATTGCATTGCGGCGTACCGCCGCATCTTTCTTTTTTCTTTTGAATTTTTTTGTATTAAAAATTAAGGGGTGTTCTTCCACACTCCCACTAAAAAAAATATTAAATTATAATCGTTGATTTAAAATAGCTTTCACTTTTTAGTTCAATTAATTTACCAAGTGAGAGTATTGGAGTAAAACTAAAATATTAAATAGCATTGTTATATTATTATTTTTTCTTTTTGTCATGTTTGTTGGCCCGTTGAGAAAAATAACATAATCGAATCATCTTAAATTAAATAACATAATTAATCATCTCAAACAAATTATCGTTAACAAATAATATTCATTATCCACGTTGACATTAATCACATAAAACAAATGAGATTTTTTTTTCATAACTTCAATTCTATGATAGTCATTTCATAATTTTCAAACATACATTTCTCCTAGAATATAGCCAAATCTGTGATCCACGTTTACATGAAACATTTCTTGAACCAAACTGTTTTATTGCTTAGCATATTATACTCTCATCTTTTGTAATTTTAACTTGCCCTTGAACATTGATGAGCCCACCATATACTCGTTTGCTTCACGAGTGGAAATTTGTGAGCATTATATCTTCCTCAATTTACTCTTGATTGCCTTGTAACCCATGCTAATAAATATTCCTGAATTAGTTTCATAATAAAAGCGAATGAAATGAAAAGGTCACTAAACATATAAAATCCACATTTGGTCATTGAACTTTGAATTATTCATTTTTAGTCACTGAACTTTGAAATATCTTCAAATTTAGTCACTTATACTTTTTTTTTATCAAAATTTATAGAAAAATGTCTTGAAATGCATATTTTTTCTTCTAAAATCTTCATAATAATTAATCTCAAATATAGTTGCTATTTAGGCTTCATGTTAATTATTTTTATTTTTTTGATGAAAAACAATAAGGGAGTGACTAAATATAAAGATATATCAAAATTCAGTGACTAAAAATGGATAATTCAAAATTTAGCGACCAAATGTGAATTTGATACAAAATTTAGTGACCTCGCATAAAATTCATGAGAAAACTTTCTGGAGTAAAAGAAATCTGCTTCAAATATTGACATTCTTTCATGCACATGACACCTCTAAATAAAGAAGAAAAAGAATATACAATACTAACCTTTCTATCAAGATATCTCTAACATTTTATGCTAAGCTTAAGTTAATAAATGGCTCCCTGCTCCATTTAAGGCCCCTCAAATTGCTAATACCAGAATACAATCATAAAAACTTGAATTGTATAAATGTGCATGTACTAAGTTAACAAAACCTGAAAATTGTGCAAGCAGTATGCAAAAGGAAAGTGTATTTCAAAATACCATGTCACAAAAAAGTAATCAATTTTTTTTTTAAGAAATACCTTCAGAGAAAAAAAACAATGCCTTTCTTAAGATACTTGGTAAGTGACCTTGTACTTAAATAAGAAGAGTACCAACACAATATTTCTTTTTATTTGTATTACTATTAGTTAGGGTTAATCTGATTGTTTTTAAGCTGATACCGGACTACTCCTAAATGCAACACTTGTAGTGAGATTTTTCACATTGTTTCTATAGTTCTATTCCATAATAATACATGCAGCAGTTTCACATTAGAACATACATGTTCATTGAAATTACCTCTTCTGTGAGTACCTTGCATGATGTTTCATGTATCCAAAGATAAGTCCCTACAAGCTGTTTTAATGCCTAAATTGACAATAAATATTAGTCAACTAAACTAATTGGGTTTCTCGAATGAAAAAATAAATATGCATGCTTAATGAGATGTCGACCCCACATTTCTCTGTGTTCCTTTTCAAACTATTACCACTAATACACTTATATTGGATCTAATTCAAACTTGTTGGATTCAAATGTATAATTGGATTTCATCAAACATTTCTGTGCATGAAGGAAAACACCATTTCTGAAGGGCGAGTTGGTTTACTCACCAAATTACAATGTCATGAATAATAGATTTTCTTGTAATACTATTGCAGAATTATGAGATTAAGAAAATTTATTCATCTAGAAAGATATACATACAGTAAGAGACTGGAATTAGTTAGATGTACAATTGGACGATCTTGACAGAAAATTGAAATGACAAATTATCAGAAAACATTCAAGCAAAACTAACAAAATCATTGTCTGAAACATCTCTTTTTGCTCACCATTTTGATCACCGGCCATATTTTAACTCTATCAAATTCCGACCTTTTGTTTTTGCACAATGGTTTGAAGCACTTGTTCATTTCACAATTGAAATACCAGAAAAGAAAATTAAAGATGCCACTTTCTCATTTAAATTCAGAAAATATAGTCTTAGTTTTATCTGTTATAATTGCGGTCTAATATGTAACAAACACTTCTTATATGTATATGTGCTTGGCTTGATAATTCTGTAAGAAGAAAACAAGGTTGGGCCATAATTTAAGCAAGATTTTTGAATATGACTTGTTGTATATAAGCAAAGGTGGAGCTTTGGGCTCATAATTTTGTATACCCAATGTTTGATCTGTCAGACTGATCGAAACAATTGACAGGACGAATTTGAGGCATAAAACCATATTTGCAACAAAACAAATTGAAAGACAATAACAAATTTAAAAGATTATCTTGAAAATGATACATGAATAAGATCTTTCAATAAGACTTTTTCCATTGTAACCTGAGCACTTTTTTGCTTTGATGTTTTGTCACTGAAAGAGAAGAAATTAAGTAAAAAAATTGGTATCCTGTCAAACAATGAAATGAGAGCAACTAACAATAGTATTAGTAAAAATTCAATTGTAATAACAAAAGTTCAAAAATTAAAATCAGACTGAAAGCAAATAATATTGCAGATTGAAATCTGTCAGTACTCAGTAATATATATGAAATCAAAAACCATCATTACAAAATTTGTAGTATTGAGTCTATACTGTATTAAGTAATCTAAAATACTGAAATTTCAATGAACTGGTCTCCAAAGATGAGGAGCGTGTTTTATAATTACCTTTTCTTCAGAGGGGTTGAATACATATTATGCGTTGATTACTTGATTTCCTCCTCATCCTTGCAACTCAGTCTGATTCTTTGTTTTTTCATCCTAATAATTACATAAACAAAATTATAATACTATACAACAGTTTAGATGAAAACAACATAAAATACGCTCGAATTGTTAGGAAAGTAGGAAAAGCAAACCTGAAGCGACTGAGAAATAGTTCTTTATGCATATATGTGTGCTTGATTGAGAGGGCAAGAATGAGAGGAGAGAGAGAGAGAAATGAGAAGGCCACAGATGGAGATCAGAGAGAAGGATGACAATAATCTAAGAATCGACTCATCCATCGCTGAACAGATAGTATCGAAGGAGATCTGAAAGGAAAGAGAGAATGCGGGGAGTCGCGTAGAAGGGGGAAGACAGCGAATAAAAGAGAACAACACAAAACAAAACGGTCCTACTAACTGCACACAATGCACGCATACTATTAATTGCGTGTCCAAATAATTGCGTGTCCAAATAATTGCGTGTCCGCGTGTCCGACACTGAACAAATTTTATATATAGTATTGAGTATTGATGACCTCTACGAAGAAACACAGGTCAAAGTTATGCAAGAGAAAATTAAAAAAATAATTAATATCAAATGAACTCTTATATAAAACAAAAATAAGAACGGAAATAGTCTCTTTTTTAGACAAAAATCTTTTTTTTTTTATATTTAAAGGGAAGGTCCAATATACAATCTTTTAAGATATTATATTTCTGTTTGTGTTCATGAAAATTTGATACCATAATATCTTCGATATCATCTTATTTAGCTATTGCTTGAGCTATTAAGTTATTTACAGAACTAAAATGATCTCAAACTTTTAAAATTAATGGTCTAAGTTAGTACTCCAATATTCTTAGAAATAATCAAATTTGTCTCTACATATTTTTAAAGCTTTGGAAGCTTGGATTGTGTCGAGATTTTGGAGGGAGGTCAAACTAATGCGAAATAATCGGAATTCCGCCTGCTTGCTCTGTCAATAATGCAAATAAAGTTGGGAAACAAATTTTTTGGGAGCTGATACGATACCATATTTGATATCAACTATTGATATCGATTTTATTATGCATCTTTAGTTGAGTTATCGTGCAAAATATTTTAGTTATTATGCATGTTATTTTTTGTAATGAAATAGTTATACATGTTATCGATTTTATTATGCACCTGTAGTTGAGTTACCATACACATTATTTTAGTTATTATGCATGTTATTTTTTGTAATGAAATAATTATACATGTTATTTTTTGTACTGAAATAGTTATGGTATAACATGTGTTATAACTCAAATAATATGCATGATAACTCAACTAAAGGTGCATCATAAAATTAGTATCGATAGTTGATATCAAATGTGGTATCTACGAAACATTATCCAATTTTTTTTATCAAAAGAAGCCTCAAGATGAGACTGCCATACTTTCATTAAACGAAAGCTTACAAAATATAAGTTTAACATAGGATGTCTATACTATTGAAATTAAAGCATAAAAATAACAGACATAATATAAAGCTTCTTAACCAATTATGAGCTGAGATACTAAATAATTCAAAGGTTGATCCAATAGCAATAGCATATTGGTTACCTTTGAATGTATTTAGCCCATCCAGCTCACAATACCATACTCTCAACAAGATAGAAGTCTACTTAACCAACTACCAACTGAGGTACTAAATAATTCAAAGATCTGATCAGTAGCATGTAGCTTACTGTTTACCTCTGAATATATTTAAACCATCCAGTTAACACCATGTTCTCACATTATTACAAAACATCAAAAAGTTTAGTGCAATATATATCACAAACACTTTCAACATTTCAGAAATTTCAAGAATTTCTGAATTTCTGGTTGTTGCCTTGAAAATTTCCATCATGTTTTCATTCTCCAAGGAGATATTCATCACTATCCTCTCTCCTCTAATGATTATCTCCTTGTCCTCCCTCCTTTTCTTCCAACATTTCAGTATCTAACCCACTTGGCATTTTATTTTGGCTAACCTGCAGAATATCGGTTTAAAAAATAGGTCCCATTCTAGACTGGGTATGTGTCCAATATTGAAACAAGTTTAAAATCATTGTGATTAGTGTATTAATTCTTTTAATTGGTGTGTTATTGAATATTCTATTATTTTTCTCTGTCCATATTATCCATATATAGGCTGCTAGCAATGTACCCAATGTATCACATTATTATTTTCCATTTTTAATATACTTATCCACATATTTTCTAGAGATGTTGATTCCAGGGGATTAATATTAAGACATTGTCTGTTTATATATCTCCAAAATACTCTTATATGTGTGCAATTTATGACTAAGTGTTGTACTGTCTCATCTTCATTACAAAATGCACAGTGTGTTGGTCCAGTCCATCCTATGTGTGCTAGGTTGTCCTTAGTCAGGATATTATTATTTAGGGCCATCCATATTAACAGTTTGTGTTTTAATGGTATCTTAAGTACCCACACTGTTTTGTTTAAATTAGTTGGAATGCCTCCAAAGTTTAGGAAGTTGTACATGGAATGCACTGAGTATCTGCCTGAGTTCTCAATTTGCCATATGGCTGTATCTGACATGTTGAATTTTTTTGAGAATATAATATTGTTATAATATCATTTTTTGGATTCTCATCTCTTTGCCTACTCCCCTAGTTAAGAATAATTTTATATTACCCTTATTTCATACTTGTGCTACTGTAACTTGTTGTTTCTAACTTTCTGATACACAATTGGAAATTATAATTTAAGAGGCCAGCTATTATACTATGTATCATCCCAAAAGTTTGTTTTGTCACCTGATTCTATTATTCTTATAGAACCTATTTGTACAAATTTATATAATGAGCTTACATCTTTCCAGAATGGTGACACTTTTATATTTTGATTAAACTTACCATATTTAATATTTATTATTTCTTTCCATATTGGATTGCTTTCATCTCTATTATCTATAATAAACAACCATCCCCACTTACAAATTAGTGCATAATTAAGCTGTTGCAAATTGATAACTCCCCATCCCCTATTTTCCTTGCTTCTACATATTCTTTCTCACTTGACTAAATAATATTTTCTTTTGGTTGTATTGTCTACACCTGCCCATAGAATCTTCTTCTAATTGTATCTATTTTTTGAATTATCCATCTAGGAATTTTGAACATTGACATATCATATATTGGTATTGAACTTAGGACTGAGTTTAATAATACTAATATGCCTCCTATTGAAAGCATTTTACCCTTCCACATTGGCAATCTTTTTTGAATTTTATCTATTACTATTTGCCAATCTGCTTTAGATGGTCTTTTCCAGTATAGTTGTAATCCTAGATATTTTATTGGAAGTTTTCCAAGTTTGCAGTTGAGTGTAGATAATAAGAAGCCACGTGTTTTTCAATATTTAAAGGAATTAGTTCAGTTTTACTATAATTTACTCTTAGACCAGATATATTTTCAAAACATGTTAATGCTATACTTAGTTTATCTAACATATCTTTGTCTGCTTTTAGAAATATAAGGGTGTCATCTGCATATTGCAGATGCATGATCTTATTCCCATTTTGTAATTTGGGTTCCAGTCCCTCAAAATTTCCATTTCCAATTCCTTTGGTTAGTATTTTGTTTAAACCTTCAGCAGACATAATAAATAAGTATGGAGAAATATGATCTCCTTGCCTCAATCCTTGTTTACATTCAAAGTATGAACCAATATTCCCATTAAGTAAGACTACACTATGCCCTTTATGAAGTATAGACTTGATCCAGTTAATCCATGTTGGATGGAATCCTCTTTGTTCTAGAGTTCTAATTATATACTTCTAGTTTACATTGTCAAAAGCTTTTTGATAATCAAGCTTAAGTAATAATCCAAGTTCCTTAGTTTTTTTCACATGATGTAGTACTTCATGTGCTGTTACAACTCCTTCAATTATATATTTCCCTTTTATAAATGTTGTTTGTGTATTTGGTATTAATCTGTTAATTACTGGAAACAATCTATTAGCAATAACTTTTGTGAATATTTTGAAACTACAATTAATTAATTAGGCTTATAGGTATATAGTCTGTTAATTGTAGTATTCAGATGCTTTTGGGATTAATAGTATTGGTATACCAATATCATACTTAATAATATTCCAATTTTTTGATAAAATAGTATTGGTAGACCATCAGGGCCTAGTGCCTTGTTTGGATTCATTTGCATGACTGCATCATGAATTTCTTCTATGGTAAAAGGTTTAATCATATTGATGTTCTCTTCTAGTGTTACCTTTTCATTTTCTTCCCAAATTGAATCATCAAAATATAAAAGTGGATCAGTTGTATACCCCAATAATTTTTTATAGTAATGAAAAGTATGTTTCTATAAGATATGCACATTAGTTATGTCTTCCTCTTCAATTCTAAGGGAATAAATTGTATTTTTTTATCTATTAAATGATGTTATTTTATGAAAGAAACTAGTGTTAGCATCCCCTTCTTTAAGCCAATCAATTCTTGATCTTTGTTGCCAATATGTAGTTTTATTTTTGTATATATCAAGTAACTCAGCCTTGTTACCATATAGTTCATTAACTTCTGTTTCATTTAGGTCTCTATATTCGGCTACTTGTTCAAAATAATCTAAATTGCTTATAATACTTTGTTTCTTATATTTTATTTCTCTTTTTAGATTAGCATCACATCCCTTTAGTTTATCCTTAGGATAATTAATTTAAATGACCCATTCTGATGCTTTGTTTCCTATATGCAAAGAGTTCCACCAAATTTCCATCTAATTTTCAAAATTTGGTTGTGTTAACCAATATTTTGCAAATCTAAAAATTGGTTTCCTATGCTCAAATTGTATTCCTAAATCTAACATGATTGGGTTGTGATCTGAACATTGCTTTGTCAATGTAACTGATATAGTATTTGGGTATTTATTATTCCAATTTATATTACCTACATACCTGTCAAGACATGCTTGTTGTGAGCTGGTACCTCCTCTGGCCCATGTGTATTTTTTATTTGTGCAATTAAAATCTATTAAGTTATTACTTTTCTATTCAATAATAACTTCTCTATCCAATTATTGAACTTTTCCATATTTCTAAAATCAAATGTCACTCCTTTCTTTTCCTTTCTACTTCTTATTACATTGAAATCCCCTTCTATTATCCAAGGATCTTGCCACAATGAGTCAAGAAATTCTAATTCACTCCAAAATACTTCTCTTTGACTATTTAATACAGACCCATACGCTGTTGTGCATCCCCATATCACCCCATCATATTTTTTTTTCAATATTGCTATGAGTGTGTGTATACCAGTTAGCCAGCTAATAACATGAAATGAATTTGAAGATATTCCCATTAATATACCACTAGAGTGTCCTCTGGATGGTATAAAGTTCCAAATAAAATTTTGTTTAATGATGTTCATATATCTATGTGTATATTTAGATTTTATAGTTTCTTGTATGCATATTATATCACACTGTTCTTTAATTATTAAATTCTTTAAAATTCTTTTTTTTTCTGGAAGGCCTAATCCTCTATTATTCCAATTAATTATTTTCATAAGCTATTTTTTAAAATCAACTAATTCTAAATCTTTTATTAGCTGTATTTACTGCTTGCCAAAAAAGGTTGCTATTTCTGTTATAAGATTTAGCATCTTATTATGTTCTGTTAATCTTATTTGCCTAATGAAATCCTATTTTGATTGCAATTTTTCATTGACTTTAATACTCCAATCTGCAAAAAGCTGTTCTATATCTCCATCTGTTAACTTAGAAAAAGGAAAATCATTCATAATTATGGTAGATGTACCTTTTTCAAGTTGGCCACTCTTCTTAGCATTGGTTCTAGTTGCAGGCACCACTTCGCTGTAGTCAGACATGATCCTCCTTTGCTGCAAGGGGCAACTTCCAGTGGCTGATCTGTGTCCACTACCATCATATGTTTCTGAGTCATGTGCTCTTCTTCTTCAAAGAACACCTGAGCATCCTCCTGTGTATCCTTTGCTGCACTGTATCCCCCATGTTAATTTGCTCTTGCTCCATCCTCCAAATTTGCTCTTTGAATTTTCTCAATTCCATTTTCAATGCCCTATTTTTTGCCCTAGTCACCTCCATTTCCCCACTTTCTACCAGAATCTCCTTCCCTTTTCCTTGTTGGTTGTCATTCTTACCCTTGTTATTTGTGTTTCCCTGTTTGTCTAACCTGATCCCTGGTTGAGCTAAGTTTGCAGCATTTTGCTTATATTTCTTTGGTTTCACTTCTTTGGGTTTTTTTTGTGTGGTGTAGTTACTTTCTGAGATTTTTGTGGTGTGGAAAGTTTCTTTTGGCTGTTGCTCCCTGTTGACTTAGATTGAGCTGTTGAGGATACTAAAAGAAGCTTCTTCTGCTGAAGGGTTGTTGTTTGCTTAGGTTTGGGT
The DNA here is from genome assembly GCA_964058865.1 of Eleocharis quinqueflora. NCBI lineage: Eukaryota > Viridiplantae > Streptophyta > Magnoliopsida > Poales > Cyperaceae > Eleocharis > Eleocharis quinqueflora. The sequence goes on along the minus strand of CAXKVX010001019.1, from coordinate 110,519 downwards.
TGGACATTCTTAGCTAATTTCCTTTTTTCCCCTATTGTTTTTGGGGCTGGTATCATAGCATCATAATTGAATCCAGAGCTAAGCTTGGGTTGGGTTAATCCAGCATCTAGTACATTGTCTTGAGCCCCAAATCTCTCAATTTGGGCTCTAGCATTCATCTGAAGCCTCATGGCTCCTAAGGCTCTAATAATGTCTTGAGTAGTATAGGTTAGCAAGGGTTCTGATATGTTGCACTCTACCTCTATTTCCAATTTTACCTTTTTTGTTGCTACTGTTGGTCCATTCACTTCTATCCACATGTGATGGGGTACCAGACTCATATCCCTTATCTCTACCCTCACTCTTGCCCATCTAAGATCATTCTCATTACTAGTATTGCTATCAACCTCAATAAATGTACTAAATTTGCTCACAATTTGTGTCTCTTATGTCAAAGGGTATATTTCTGATCCTTAGCCAAACTACTATTCTTAAACTTTTAGGGAACAATTATGTGAAATTAGTTGATACTGTGAACCAGTAAGGTCCTAGTTCACAAAAATCATGTGCAACTACCTTATTGATCCATTCCTTGGTACTAGTAATTAAGAAACAACTGTTACACATATAACCTACTGTCCATGGACCTCCTATAGCTGAGGGTCGGGCAAATTGAAGTCCTGCCAAGAGATCTGCAGTTCCAAGTCCTTCAGGCACATGGATCAAAACACTTTGCCTGAGGTTTTGATGAACTTGATTGAAGCTTGCTCCTCCAATCGTGACCTTGTGTAGTGTGTACTCCATTGGTGTTTGATTTGAGTTTGAGCTCTTGCAAGGTTGCGAATCTCCCAAGTTAGGGTTTGGTCTCTGAACTGGCTTATAGGTGATTGAAGAAGAAGAATGGCTATAAAAATCTGTTCGAATGATCTTTGTCGATGCACAAATCCCGGCGGTGCGTCTTATGCCGTTGCAGTGAAAACATACCCTCGCATTCCTACATTCTCTTAGACGATGCCCATTTTCACAGCATCTCAAGCATCTATTTTCTTTTATTAATTTGAAGCGACGGTTGTAATACACTTCACTCCTTGCCTTATTCTGTTCCTCCATTCCAAGTGATCTTCCTTGTAACGTATTTTCATCAGTGGGACCCACTTTGTTATTCCCAGCCTCTTTCCTCGACAACCGATGAGTTGGCCATATTGCAGCTCCAGTTTATTTCCTAAAGGTGACTCTGTTTGTTTCACTGACAGGTAGGCATTTCATCAACTTTACTGCATACGAATCTGGCTTAATCTCTGATTCGGATCTTTGGATTAGTTGTTTCACGTGCGTGTGCAAATCTTGATGCATCTCCATGACCTTCTGATGCGATCTTGCTTCAGATTCTTTGCAATCTTGAGAATCTGACCTCTTTCTTGAATATCCGATGGTGCTCTCTTTTTCGCTCTTTCTGCTCTCAGATATTTCAAAAAAGTAACTTGCTGGGAAACAAATTAAAAAGGGAAATTAAATTTTTTTGTACTACACCACTTACCTTTTTTTAGTAAAAGATGAGAGGTCAGACCTTCCAAATTTCATATATTCGATCACATAAATGTGGTTTTTTGGATTACAGAAAAAAAAATGAGAGAAAAATATACGAACAAGAAAAAATGCGAACGAAAAAAGCATGAAACAAAAGAATGAATTATAAAGCACAATGCGAATTAACCTAGATTTTGAGAAGATAAGGAGATTTTTCTCAATCGCAGTCGAGCTCCGAAGACCTTCACTACCCACTGCAATCTACACCGCTCATCGCGACCTACCACCGCCCATTGCGGCCTGCCATCGTCCTTGGCGGCCCACAATCATCAGATGTCATGGGTACACCCCACTTACCTGTTCCTTGTGGGTGAATACTGGACCGCACGAATCTTCGGTGCTTGTCGCCGAACCATCATGTTCAGTTGTGCTTGTAGGGCCTTGCACCTCCTAATGACCATGTTGGATCTATAAGGAGCCATTGTTCGTCCAGCTACAACTTCATTGGGTGATGTAGATCGCAAATCTCCTTCAGTCATAGTTAGGGTTTCGATTATCTCCTCACATCCGCCTCCTAGACTTGGAGCTTGGTATCGCTCCCATTGAGGAAAAATCCATCAAGTAGTGTGATAGGTCCAATTTATATATACCAAACACTAGGGTTTAGGATGCTAACTTGACCAAAGCTAACACTATTTTAGGGTAATTTAGCTTAATTGTAGGTCAAAAGCATGCAAGTTCGTGGTACTGTCCAAATATTTTGTAAAAATGCAAGAAATGAATGATTGAGTAAATCCAAGATGATGTTCCAATACTGTAGATCTCGTCCTTAGCTTTATAACGGACTTTGAATCGTCAAAATTAAAGTCCATACGTAAAAGTTATGGCGAAAATACGAAATGTTGCGCATCAGAAGCAGTTGTTTGCGGGCCGCAGGCCAACCTTTACGTGCTGCAAATAAATTCAACAAATGACCAGAGAGTTTTCCGAGAGGCCCAATTTTTGCCTATTTGCGGGCCGCAAAAAATACCATTACGAGCCGCAACAAGGCCTTTGCGAGCCGCAAAGCGGTATATCTCGAAATAGATCTGTTGTGCATTGCCGACTGTTTTGGTCGTAACTTCTTCATACGATGTCGGTATCGGGCGATTCGGAATGCGTTGGAAAGAGGAAAAAAAGATCTAAAATGTTTATGTTTAGTTTCTTCGAATTTGTAATTTTTCACTCTATTTGCAGGCCATAAAGGTTGTTCCGAAATTCAAAACTATTGAGGGTTGTTTATAGGATTAAGTCGGTTATTTTTTGGCCGCTGCTTCTCAGTTCGTATTTTTCACATCTTTTAGAGAGTTTAGAGGAAAAGAAGAGGGGTCTAAGGCAGGAGATAAAGGAGAAGAGATCTAGGACATGCAAGCGAGATTTTCTTGGTTTTCCTTTCCTAATCTCTTATTTTCATTTGTACTTGTATTCTCTCTTGTATCTCTCCCACCATGAGAGGCTAATCACCTCTCTTGGGTTAGGGAGATTCGAAATTTGTTTACTTTGTTAGATTAATTTAAGAATGATTCTTGTGTCAAACTATTGCTTCTTCTTACTTAATTTAATCTTCGGGTTTTACGTTGGATTTGAGAAAGTGCAATTTAGAACCCCGACTCGAGTAGAGGCACTTAGACACTAATCAAGCCCGAGAGGGAAGATTAGTTGTCTAAGGATTAGGAATTGCTTAGGAAGATTATGATTGCATAGTGGCTAAGTAATTTGAATTTGCAAAACCTAATTAGGCATGATTTCTTGACTTAAGTGTAGTTTAGGATTTGCGCAGTCAATACTCCTAATTACCTTAAGTATGATTTTAATTTGAGAGACCAACTTTTAATACCTACATTTGATTGCTATATCATAATTGACCAACAATTATTTTGAATTATCCGGATTAATCTTAAGTAAACGATAACCCCATCAATCCTTGGCTAGTTTTTCTTGACTTGAACTTAGTTTAATAACTTTGTTACTTATTTGAACCAACCAATCACTGAAAATCAACCAACAACTCTTTAGTCGCTCACATTTAAACAATTAGGAACCAATTTAGAAGGTCTACTTGTCCCTGTGAAATTCGACACCTTAAGTACCACAACAGACATGTTGTATACTTGCAACTTTAAAATTCGATATTATAGGTTTTAAAACTTGAGTAATTCATACACCATACCAAACTGATCATGGTGTTGAGGGGAAGGAGAGGAAAAAAAGGTGGAGCATGAGGCCGAATCGGAAAGGAGAGGTAGTTATTGGGAGGAACCAATGGTTTGGTTTTCCTCCTCATTTCCTTCACGACAGATGGCTTTGAGCGAAGACAAGGTCAGATCAAAGCGAGAAGCGATCGCTAGGAGAACCTGCTGAGCGGTTCCCTTTTCTCTATCTTCTTCGGCAACTATTCACTCTCGGCTTTGGTGATAGTAGAAAAAAGATGGAGATGAGGTGGAGGGAAAATATGAGGAGGAAGTGAGGTAGAATGGGGAGGCAGGAGGAGGTCGGTCGACTGTCCTAGTGGTCGCCGGCGCGACCTCCCCCATCTAGAGTTAGGTTTTGGCATCATACTTGCGTTTACTAGTTTGTTTTTCCTTTATACAATTTACATATTCTTTGGAATTAGTAAAGTCTAAAGGTGCGAGAATATCATTAGACACAAGACGTTGGAATCTTTTCATAGATATATGTCCCAAGCGTCTGTGCCATAATGTGGCCGAATTCTCGTTAGTTAATTTTTGTTTTCTAGCTTTAATGCACAGGGCTTCTGTATGTGAAGTGTCTATTTCAAGAAAATAAAAATTATCGTAAGAAGATAAAGAACCAGAAGCAACTTGTTTTGAATTTTGAAACAAACTGAAATTTCCATTACCAAATGAACATACAAAACCATTCTTGTCCAAATAGGAAATCGAAATTAGATTCCTTCGAAAGGAAGGAACCACTAATGCATCAAAATACAAATAAAATCTAGTCCTACACAATAATCTAAATTTTCCTATGCCTTCAACTTCAACCTTCCTACCATCTCTCACATAAATGTGTTGCTCAGCTTGATTTGGCTTTCGAAGGTTTAGGCAACCCTGCATGGATATACTGATGTTAGATGTTGCACCTGAGTCTAACCGCCAAGTATATTTTGAAACTGTACTTAAATTAACTTCATAACAAACTAAGCCATGACACATACCTTTCTTTTTCAACCACGAAGCGTAGTTGGTACAATGTATCTTGATGTGCCCGGGCTTCTTGCAAAAGTGACAAGTAACCTTACTTCCCGATTTCTCAGGAGTATTGTCAACCTTCTGCTTCTTTTCTGTAGTCTCTTTAACGAGCTATTTCCCCTTATTCTTACGCTTGTTCTTTTTGGGATTAGGTGTTACAACATGAGCCTCCTCTCTCTTAGTCAATTCCTGTCTCTCCTCCTCCTAAACCAACTGAGCTTCAAGCTTAGACACTGTCCATTTTTCTTTCAGACAGTTGTAAGTCACATCGAATTGACTGAAGGAGGGAGGAAGAGACATGAAAATGTATTCAATGATGAGATAATCAAAGAAATTGAACTCATGCGCAAGAAGCGCACGTTGGAGCTTGATCATTTCAGTGATGTGCTCCCTAATTCCAGTTTTCCCCTTGTACTTCAGAGTGTGAAGTTTAGTAATGAGCGTACAGATTTGCGTTTGCTTGCTCACGGTAAACTTCTGCTCCAAAACACTAAGGTACTTCTTAGGGCCAGAATCCTAATCATGAATATAACCTTGGAGTGTTTCATGCGTTGTCATTTTCATGATCATAAGGCACATCATGTCTTTATGATTCCAATCCTCCATGTCAGCCTTTTCAGGAGCGGTGGGCTCCTTTTCAGCTGGCACGGGATGGTCATAACATAATGCCCGATCATACTTCATCATCCCCATAAACAACCTAAGTTTGGATTTCCATTGGTGAAAGTTTGACCCTTATAGGGACGAAATTTGATTCATCATTGCCAATTGTCTGGAAAATTTTAGAAAACAAGAGAAACATCAGTTTATGCGTTGCGTTCCTTAATCACAATTTTCAAATCTATTCAAAGGCTTTGAACAAAAAGAACTCTAAATGACTTCATTAATTTCATTTTAACCAACAATATTATCCAGCATGAGGCCCCGAAGGAGGCAATCAATACTCTTAGATATTGTGGTGTTATGCACAAGTACAAATGAGACTTATTGCCGCTCTTGCCGATGGGTCCGATTGGCATATCCACATACTAGTGACCAGGCCAGTCAAGTGAGGGAGTGATGATTATATTTTGTACGCGTCAGAACGCGTAATCCGACAATGTATTTCTACCAATTTTTATGCTTTCTTGACTTTAAGCAGTGTAAAAGCACACAAGTTCGCGTTAATTCCCTTGTTTGTGACTTTAAATGCAGGTACGAGAGACTGGAGGAGAAACGAACGCTGGAACTAGACTTGGGGCTTCGAAATGGACGAAACAGAACATTTCAGCCAATCTTTGCGGTTGTAAGGATTTCCTTGTGTCCGCAAATCTTTCTGTCCAGGCTTCCAGAGAAAATGCAGACAAAAGTCTTGTGGACGCAAGAAACCTCTTGCGAACGCAAAGCTTTCATCCCAAGTTCCAGAGGATTCAGAGCAACAAATTGCGGATGCAAGGAATCCCTTGCGTTCACAAAACTTTCCACCCAAGCTCTAGAGACTCCAAGCCAATTCCTTGCGGACGCAAGGAATAAGGTGCTTTTTCAAAAATTAGAGTTTTTTAATAAGGAAATGAGAGAGGGAGTTGTGCAAGGAGGAAGATCAAGACTTGGGATTGAAGCTTGGTTTAGGGTTTTATCAATTTTCTCTTCTCTAGCTTTTCATTTTCGATGCTTTTGATTAGATCTCTTGTGCTTGTAACAACCAAGAGGGGCTAAACACCTCTCTAGGGTTAGGGTGTTAATGTGAAACTTGCAAACTTGTTGAATGCTTTGATGAATGTTATTTTATGAAATTGATTTTCCTTGTTTAAATTGAAATTGTTTGGATTTGAATTGATTGATTGAGAAATAGTTAGTTCGAATCCCATCTAGGAAATTCACTAGATTTATCTCGTATCTGAGGGGAACTAGATTAGATCTAAGGGTAGTGAGGCCAAAACTCGAATTGTGTGCCTAGTGCATAATTGCCGGGGTAATATAACTCGAGTAACACCTAAATAACGGGTCGTTATAACCCCTAGCACGAGTTGGAACTTACTAATCATTGGTTCACAATTGTGCGAGGTTTGGTATCGAATCGAGAAATCACTAACTCGATACCAACCATTGTTGTTCGTACCCATTTTATAAATAACTTGAATCAATAATCGTTTAACTTAGCGAGTAAGTGGATCAACAAACTCGAAGCCCTAGGTCTAGACTATTTGACAAAACACTGTTTAATTACGACTCTTTTATATTGCAATTTGGCTACAGAAATAAACACACTTTACTAATCTTTACTACTTGCTTAGAACCAATCTCGTTCTGACCTTTTCAAAAATCGACTTGTTCCTGTGTTCGATACCCAATACTCAATCTCAACCACAATCGTACACTTGCGATACACGACGGTATAAACTTGATATTATAATTGCATAGAAATACCGCATCAGGGAGGTGAGTCACAAGCGGACCACTTAAGTACCAAGCCTCAAATGCTTTTCTAGACATCACTAGCACGTAGCTTCTCATTACTTTTCTTTATGCACCTTACTTTATGTGTATTAGCAACTACTTAATGTGTCAATCCTCCGAAGGGAGCAATTAACAATCTGTTACTAACACACGTCCTTTTAACTTTCACGAGGCATCTTGCTTGTTACTTCAGCGACGGTGTTCGGAAGCGAGCACGATCGTTTAACAAGATGCGGCGTGTATTCCTAATTGCCTTCAAATAGATCAAAATCGTGTAAAAGTCTACAAGGACGTATCCTAAAAGGGAGCTACTCGTCCATATATATATATGTTGTATTATCAACTAAATAGGGGCTTTAAATTAGTGATTTACAAATTTTCTATTTGTTACACATATATATATTTTATAAAACATAGACTTTTAAATATATTTAGTATTAGAAAAATTACTAAATATTCTTGAATATCATATTTTAATCTTAATCAAAACCTTTTAGAATTTAGCACTTTTATCTCGAATTTTATTAGCTTTTATACTAATTATAGATGTTTAGCTAAAATCTATATATATATTAAGATTAAAAATAATATTAATTTTGTAGCAAAATTAATTGTAATTATATATATATATATATATATATATATATATATATAGAATATGGCTAGGGTGCTTCCATAAGCACTTCGGGTGAAACGCTTACGGGTCAAATTTTAAAATCTAGCGTCTGAAATTTCGATTTAAATAGCTCATTAATTTCTTTACATCATAATCTTGTAGAATACTAATTTTTTCTATTTTTAGAATTTTCTAACTATGGCTAATGATTTTTTAAAGATGGCCTTATTTGACATAGAAATTAAGGTTTTTTTATTATTTTTTGGGTCAACTTTAAAAAATCATTAGACATAGTTAGAAAATTCTAAAAATGGAAAAATTTAGTATTCTACAAGATTATGATGTAAAGAAATTAATGAGCTATTTAAATCGAAATTTCAGACGCTAGATTTTAAAATTTGACCCGTAAGCGTTTCACCCGAAGTGCTTATGGAAGCACCCTTGCCATACTATATATATATATATATATATATATATCCTAAATTACAATTAATTTACACTACTCCTAATTAACAAAAATTAAATTTCCGAAAAATGGCACAATTAACTTGTCAATTCAATTATTTTGTACCAATTTCCAAATTGCTTGCGGCCGCAAGAATAGCCATTACGGCCGCAATATCCCTGTCAATTCAATTCTCTGGATTTTCCAGAAAAACAATGCAAAACATGATCTGTTGCGGGCATAATTGCCCTTGGTTGCGGCCGCAATCGTCCCTGTCAATTCAATTTGTTCACAGCCAGCAAGCTAGAGTTATTACGGCCGCAATAATAGTCATTACGGCTGTAAAATATCACCTGTCAGTTCAAATTTGTACTTAGCCCACAACAGTACTGGAATTCCTTGTCCTTGCGGCCGCAATATCATTTCTTGCGGTCGCAATGAGCCACAGACTTGGAATCTTTCTGGTTTTCCAAAACAGAGACCTTCCTAACAAGTATTGCAACCGCAATAATCTTCATTGCGACCACAATAGACCTAGATTTAGTGAAAAATAGTCTATTTTGGAAATAAACTTTTCTGGATAATCTGTTTCGAATTTTCAACCAAAATTATTGCATTTATTTCTCAAAAATAACTTTAATGTGTCAAATAATTGTTCCTAATATTAATTAAACAATTAATATGAATAATATCAATTTCAAATTCGCATAAAAGGCGAGGAAATTTGATAAAATCCAATTAATGTCTAATTAATCCACAAAAGAAACAATTACTCATAAAAATCAAGAGAAAATAACCAAAAATGCAATAATTAAGTCCGATAAATCCAGTAAATCACAAATTCTCAGATATGCGCAACGGGTTGGCTCTTATACCACTTGTTGGGAGTAATTCAATTGAGTTTGTGCAATTCAATTAGGGTATAAATCACATAAACCATTCCCTAATCTAACACAGTTGCAATTCAATTCAATTAACGTAACCATTGCGACATAAATGAGAAACAAAAGAGCGAAAGCGAATTTACTTACTTTCCATCTCCACCAGTCGTCTTCGGTCTCTAATCCAAGTGACGGTCGAGATGTCTTGAATCAACGGAAGTTCTTCGATACTTCCTTTTCCCGATGGATCTTTCCAAACGATTCTGGGCGCTATCCTTTCTTTGACGGTCACGAAATTCCCGACAAAGTAAACACTCTCAATGGAGAAGAATGTTGTAGTTATGCACAGCACATGTGCCCTAATCACAGTGATAAACTGATCTCTTCGTTACCCCTACCATTTGGAAACCCGGTACCTTTTATAGAAGTCAGAGTGTATCTTGGAAAGATGCCGAATTAATTATCAAATATTCATAAAATATTTGTAATTATATTCTCTCCAATTCCTTTCCATAACCTAGTATTTACTTCTGCAAATACATCCACGAATTTGGTATAAAATACATTTTATTCAATCAGAAAGATGACGGGTGATCTAGGCATTCAAAACATGCCTTACAGAACGTCTCTTGCGGCCACAATGAATTTCTTTACGATCGCAATAGACTTGGCAACTCCACACTTGGAAACTTTCTGCCAAGTGTCTTGCGGCTGCAACGAGATTCATTGCGACCACAATAAATTATGCCAAAATGGTAGATTTGTTGCCTTATCTTCCCCTACTGTATTGCGGCCGCAATGAATCTTATTGTGGCTACAATAGATCACGTTTTATGTTGTTTTGCTTGGGTTTTGATCCAAAACAAGTTGGGTTTGGCCCAAACAATATTTCTGACTTTACACTAAAACCATATATACATTAATTGACCATAATCAGTTCATCAATAATTATAATCAAATTAGATAAGTTCTATATGCATTCGTGCCCAAAATCTTGTTGAAATACGTAAAATGTCTTCTATATTAATTAATCACATTTAGCGGCATTTCCAACTGTTACTCGTAACATTAGCGACAGTACGTGACATGTTTGTAATCATATAACACATAGTCCAACTTAATTTATTGGAATTAACATCTTAATTCCAACACACAGAGCATCTTATTCGATTACGAGAAGTGCTTCTTACCTGAGTACTTCATTTATGGGTGGTAACCTTTACAGAAAACACTACAAAACATCATATTCTACTATGAGAAGTGTTTTTGGTAGGAATACTTCATTTATGAGTGGTTACCTTTTAAGAAAACACCACAAATCATAATAACTTACTACGAGAAGAGTTTCTTCTCCGAGTACTTCATTTAAGTGTTGTAAACAATGAATAAAGCACAACGAAGAAGCATAGATTACCTCTCAAAGTGCTTCATGTCGAGTACTAAATTTATGAGTGATTCTGATCGGAGTACTTCATTTATGAGTGGTAACCATTAAAGAAAACATCACAAAGCATCTTATCATATTACGAGAAGTGTTTCTTATCTAAGTACTTTATTTATGAGTGGTAAACAATGAATAAAACACAACGAAGAAGAATAGATTACCACTCTAAGTGCTTAATTTCGAGCACTTAATTTATGATTGATTCTGATCACAATACTTCATTTATGGGTGGTAACCATTAAAGAAAATATCACAAAGCATCTTATTCGAATACAAGAAGTGTTTCTTATATGAGTACTTCATTTATGGGGGGTAACAATTACAGAAAACACCACAAAACACCATATCCTACTATGAGAAGTGTTTCTGATAAGAGTGCTTAATTTAAGTGTTCTAAACAATGAACAAAGCACAACAAAGAAGCATAGATTACCTCTAAAAGTGCTTCATATCGAGTACTTAATTTATGAGTGATTCTGATCACAATACTTCATTTATGGGTGGTAACCATTAAAGAAAAACATCACAAAACATCTTATCCTACTACGAGAAGTGTTTCTTATCTGAGTACTTCATTTATGGGTGCTAAACAATGAATAAAACAACGAATAATAATAGATTACCACTCTAAGTGCTTAATTTCGAGTACTTAATTTATGATTGATTCTGATCACAATAGTTCATTTATGAGTGGTAACCAATAAAGAAAAGATCACAGAGCATCTTATTCAACTACGAGAAGTGCTTCTTATCTGAGTACTTCATTTATCCTACTATGAGAAGTTTTTCTGATAAGAATACTTTATTTATGAGTGGTAACCTTTTAAAAAAACTCCACAAATCATCATACCTTACTACGAGAAGCGTTTCTTCTCCGAGTACTTCATTTAAGTGTAGTAAACAATGAATAAAGCAGAACGAAGAAGCATAGATTACCTCTCAAAGTGCTTCATGTCGAGTACTTATTTTATGAGTAATTCAGATCGGAATACTTCATTTATGGGTGGTAACCATTAAAGAAAAACATCACAAAGCATCTTATCCTACTATGAGAAGTATTTCTTATCTGAGTACTTCATTTATGGGTGTTAAACAATGAATAAATTACCACTCTAAGTGCTTAATTTCGAGTACTTAATTTATGATTGATTCTGATCACAATACTTCATTTATGGGAGGTAACCATTAAAGAAAAGATCACAAAACATCTTATTCGACTACGAGAAGTGTTTCTTATCTGAGTACTTCATTTATCAGTGGTAACCATTAAAGAAAACACCACAAAGCATCACTTCCAACTATGAGAAGTGTTTTCGACCAGAGTAATTCATTTATGAGAGACCTTTCAAGAAAACTCCACAAAGCATCATATCTTACTACAAGAAGAGTTTCTTCTTCGAGTACTTCATTTATGCGTGGTAATAATTAAAGAAAATCCTACAATTAGAAGTGTTTCTTACCACAGTACTTCATTTATGAGTGACCATTTAAGAAAACTCCACAACGCATATCATATCTTACTATGAGAAGAGTTTTCTTCTCCGAGTACTTCGTTTAAGTGTTTTTAACAATGAATAAAACACAACGAAGAAGAAAAGATTACTACTCTAAGTGCTTAATGTCGAGTACTAATTTTATGAGTGATTCTAGTCAGAGTACTTCATTTATGGGTGGTAACCATTAAAAAAAATAATAAATCATCTCTTCCTACTACGAGAAGTGTTTCTTATCTGAGTACTTCATTTATGGGTGGTAACCAGTGAAGAAAACACCATAAAGCATCATATCCTACTATGAGAAGTGTTTCTGACCAGAGTTCTTCATTTGTGAGAAATCTCTCAAGAAAACTCCACAAAGCATCATATCTTACTACTAGAAGAGTTTCTTCTCCGAGTACTTCATTTAAGTGTTGTAAACAATGAATAAAGCACAACGAAGAAGCATAGATTACCTCTCAAAGTGCTTCATGTCGAGTACTTATTTTAAGAGTGATTCTGATCGGAGTATTTCATTTATGGGTGGTAACTATTAAAGAAAAACACCACAAAGCATCTTATCCTACTACGAGAAGTGTTTCTTATCCGAGTACTTCATTAATGAGTGGTAAACAATGAATAAAACACGAAGAAGAATAAAATACCACTCTAAGTGCTTAATTTCGAGTACTGAATTTATGATTGATTCTGATAACAATACTTCATTTATGGGTGGTAACCATTAAAGAAAATATCATATAGCATCTTATTCGACTAGGAGAAGTGTTTCTTATCTGAGTACTTCATTTATCGGTGGTAACCAGTAATGAAACACCACAAAGCATCATTTCCTACTATGAGAAATGTTTCTGACCAAAGTACTTCATTTATGAGAGACCTTTCAAGAAAACTCCACAAAGCATCATATCTTACTACGAGAAGAGTTTTTTCTTCAGTACTTTATATAAACGTTGTATCCATTCACTAAAATACCACAAAGAAGCATAGGGTTTCACTCAACGTGCTTCATCTTTGGGTATTTAATTTATGAGTGATTCTAGTCCGAGTACTTCATTTATGGATGGTAACCATTAAAGAAAACATCATAAAACATCTCATCCAACTACGAGAAGTATTTCTTATCTGAGTACTTCATTTATGGGTGGTAACCATTATAGAAAACACCACAAAACATCATATCCTACTATGAGAAGTGTTTTTGATAAGAATACTTCATTTATGAGTGGTAACTTTTTAAGAAAATTCCACAAATCATCATATATTACTACGAGAAGAGTTTCTTCTCCAAGTACTTCATTTAAGTGTTGTAAACAATGAATAAAGCACAACGAAGAAGCATAGATTACCTATCAAAGTGCTTCATGTCGAGTACTTAATTTATGAGTGATTCTGATCGGAGTACTTCATTTATGGGAGGTATGCATTAAAGAAAACATCATAAATCATATCATCCTACTACGAGAAGTGTTTCTTATCAAGGTACTTAATTTATGGGTTGAAACCATGACAGAAAACACCACAAAACATCATATCCTACTATGAGAAGTGTTTCTGATAAGAGTACTTCATTTATGAGTGATAAACTTTTAAGAAAACTCCAAAGTCATCATATCTTACTACGAGAAGAGTTTCTTCTCTGAGTACTTCATTTAAGTGTTGTAACCATTCATTGTAACACAACGAAGATGCATGGAGTACTACTCTAAGTATTTCATGTCCGAGTACTTAATTTATGAGTTATTCTGATCATAGTTCTTCATTTATGGGTGGTAAACATTAAAGAAAACACCACAATGCATTGAACCCTACTACGAGATGTATTTCTTATCTGAGTACTTCATTTATGGGTTGTAACCATTAAAGAAAACACCACAACGCATCATATTCTATTAAGATGTGGTTTTGATTAATGTACTTCATTTATGAGTGGAACCTTTCAAGAAAACTGCACAACGCATTATATCTTATCACGAGAAGAGTTTCTTCTCCTTGTACTTCATTTATGGGTTGTAATCATTAAAGAAAACACCAGAACGCATCATATTATATTAAGAAGTGGTTCTGAATAGTGTACTTCATTTATGAGTGGTAATCTTTCAAGAAAACTCCACAGCGCATCATATCTTACAACGAGAAGAGTTTCTTTTCCGAGTACGTCATTTAAGTGTTGTAACCATTAATTAAAACACAAAGAAGTAACATAGATACAACTCTAAGTGTTTCATGTCCGAGTACTTAATTTATCAGTGATTTCGATCAAAGTACTTAATTTATGTGGGGTAACCATTAAATACACATCACAAAGCGTGTTACCCTACTGCGAGAAGTGTTTCTTATCTGAGTACTTCATTTATGGGTGGTAAACATTAAAGATGACAACACAAAGCATTATATCCGATTAAGAAGTGTCCTGATCATAGTACTTAATTTATGAGTGGTAATCTTTCAAGAAAACTTCACAAAGCATCATATTTTATCACGAGAAGAGTTTCTTCTCCGAGTACTTCATTTAAGTGTTGTAACCATTCATTGTAACACAACGAAGAAGCATGGAGTACTACTCTAAGTGTTTCATGTCCGAGTACTTAATTTATGAGTTATTCTGATCATAGTTCTTCATTTACGGGTGGCAACCATTCAAGAAAACACCACAAAGCATCGAACCCTACTACGAGATGTATTTCTTATCTGAGTACTTCATTTATGAGTTGTAAACATTAAATAAAACACCACAACGTATCATATTCTATTAAGAAGTGGATCTGATCAGTGTACTTCATTTATGAGTGGTAATCATTCAAGAAAACTCCACAACGCATCATATCTTACGATGAGAAGAGTTTCTTCTCCGAGTACTAAATTTAAGTATTGTAACCATTCATTAAAACACAAATAAGAAACATAGATACCACTCTAAGTGTTTCATGTCCGAGTATTTGATTTATGAGTGATTTCGATCAAAGAACTTAATTTATGGGTGATAACCATTAAATAAAATATCACAAAGCATGTTACCCTATTGCGAGAAGTGTTTATTATCTGAGTATTTCACTTATTGGTGGTAACCAGTAAAGAAAACACCACAAATTATCAAATCCTACTAAGAAGTGTTTCTGATCATAGTACTTCATTTATGAGTGGTAACCTTTCAAGAACACTCTACAAAATATTATATCTTACTACGAAAAGAGTTTCTTCTCCGAGTACTTCATTTAAGTGTTGTAACCATTCACTCAAACACAACGAAGAAGCATCGAGTACCACTCTAAGTGCTTCATGTACGAGTACTTAATTTATGAGTAATTCCGATCATAGTACTTCATTTATGGGTGGTAACCATTAAAGAAAACACTACAAAGCATCGTAACCTACTGCGAGATGTGTTTCTTATCTGAGTACTTCATTTATGGGTGGTAAACATTAAAGAAAACAACACAAAGCATTATATCCGATTAAGAAGTGTCCTGATCAAAGTACTTCATTTATGAGTGGTAATCTTTCAAAAAAACTTCACAAAGCATCATATCTTATCACGAGAAGAGTTTCTTCTCCGAGTACTTCATTTAAGTGTTGTAACCATTCATTGTAACACAACGAAGAAGCATGGAGTACTACTCTAAGTGTTTAATGTCCGAGTACTCAATTTATGAGTTATTCTAATCATAGTTCTTCATTTACGGGTGGCAACCATTCAAGAAAACACCACAAAGCATCGAACCCTACAACGAGATGTATTTCTTATCTGAGTACTTCATTTATGGGTTGTAACCATTAAATAAAACACCACAACGCATCATAATCTATTAAGATGTGGTTTTGATTAATATACTTCATTTATGAGTGGTAACCTTTCAAGAAAACTGCACAACGCATTATATCTTATCACGAGAAGAGTTTCTTCTCCTTGTACTTCATTTATGGGTTGTAATCATTAGAGAAAACACCAGAACGCATCATATTATATTAAGAAGTGGTTCTGAATAGTGTACTTCATTTATGAGTGGTAATCTTTCAAGAAAACTCCACAGCGCATCATATCTTACAACGAGAAGAGTTTTTTTTCCGAGTACTTCATTTAAGTGTTGTAACCATTAATTAAAACACAAAGAAGTAACATAGATACCACTCTAAGTGTTTCATGTCCGAGTACTTAATTTATCAGTGATTTCGATCAAAGTACTTAATTTATGTGGGGTAACCATTAAATACACATCACAAAGCGTGTTACCCTACTGCGAGAAGTGTTTCTTATCTGAGTACTTCATTTATGGGTGGTAAACATTAAAGATGACAACACAAAGCATTATATCCGATTAAGAAGTGTCCTGATCATAGTACTTAATTTATGAGTGGTAATCTTTCAAGAAAACTTCACAAAGCATCATATTTTATCACGAGAAGAGTTTCTTCTCCGAGTACTTCATTTAAGTGTTGTAACCATTCATTGTAACACAACGAAGAAGCATGGAGTACTACTCTAAGTGTTTCATGTCCGAGTACTTAATTTATGAGTTATTCGGATCATAGTTCTTCATTTACGGGTGGCAACCATTCAAGAAAATACCACAAAGCATCGAACCCTACTACGAGATGTATTTCTTATCTGAGAACTTCATTTATGAGTTGTAACCATTAAATAAAACACCACAACGTATCATATTCTATTAAGAAGTGGATCTGATCAGTGTACTTCATTTATGAGTGGTAATCATTCAAGAAAACTCCACAACGCATCATATCTTACGATGAGAAGAGTTTCTTCTCCGAGTACTAAATTTAAGTATTGTAACCATTCATTAAAACACAAATAAGAAACATGGATACCACTCTAAGTGTTTCATGTCCGAGTATTTGATTTATGAGTGATTTCGATCAAAGAACTTAATTTATGGGTGATAACCATTAAATAAAATATCACAAAGCATGTTACCCTATTGCGAGAAGTGTTTATTATCTGAGTACTTCATTTATTGGTGGTAACCAGTAAAGAAAACACCACAAATTATCAAATCCTACTAAGAAGTGTTTCTGATCATAGTACTTCATTTATGAGTGGTAACCTTTCAAGAACACTCTACAAAATATTATATCTTACTACGAAAAGAGTTTCTTCTCCGAGTACTTCATTTAAGTGTTGTAACCATTCACTCAAACACAACGAAGAAGAATCGAGTACCACTCTAAGTGCTTCATGTACGAGTACTTAATTTATGAATAATTCCGATCATAGTACTTCATTTATGGGTGGTAATCATTAAAGAAAACACTACAAAGCATCGTAACCTACTGCGAGATGTGTTTCTTATCTGAGTACTTCATTTATGGGTGGTAAACATTAAAGAAAACAACACAAAGCTTTATATCCGATTAAGAAGTGTCCTGATCAAAGTACTTCATTTATGAGTGGTAATCTTTCAAAGAAACTTCACAAAGCATCATATCTTATCACGAGAAGAGTTTCTTCTCCGAGTACTTCATTTAAATGTTGTAACCATTCATTGTAACACAACGAAGAAGCATGGAGTACTACTCTAAGTGTTTAATGTCCGAGTACTCAATTTATGAGTTATTCTAATCATAGTTCTTCATTTACGGGTGGCAACCATTCAAGAGAACACCACAAAGCATCGAACCCTACTACGAGATGTATTTCTTATCTGAGTACTTCATTTATGGGTTGTAACCATTAAATAAAACACCACAACTCATCATAATCTGTTAAGAAGTGGATCTGATCAGTGTAATTCAGTTATGAGGGGTAATCATTCAAAAAAACTCCACAACGCATCATATCTTACGACGAGAAGAGTTTCTTCTCCGAGTACTAAATTTAAGTATTGTAACCGTTCACTCAAACACAACGAAGAAGCATCGAGTACCACTCTAAGTGCTTCATGTACGAGTACTTAATTTATGAGTAATTCCGATCGTAGTACTCCATATATGGCTGGTAACCATTAAAGAAAACACTACAAAGCATCGTAACCTACTGCGAGAAGTGTTTTTTATCTGAGTACTTCATTCATGGTAGGTAACCATTAAAAAAAACAACACAAAGCATTATATCCGACTAAGAAGTGTTATGATCATAATACTTCATTTATGAATGGTAATCTTTCAACAAAACTTCACAAAGCATCATATCTTTTCACGAGAAGAGTTTCTTCTCCGAGTACTTCATTTAAGTGTTGTAACCATTCATTGTAACACAACGAAGAAGCATTGACTCTAAGTGTTTCATGTCCGAGTACTTAATTTATGAGTTATTCTGATCATAGTTCTTCATTTATGGGTGATAACCATTAGAAAAAACACTACAAAGCATCGTAACCTACTGCGAGAAGTGTTTCTTATCTGAGTACTTCATTTATGGGTGTTAACCATTAAAGAAACCCACACAAAGCATGATATCCTACTAAGAAGTGTTTCTGATCATAGTATTTCATTTCTGAGGTTTATCCTTTCAAGAAAACTTCACAATTTATCATATCTTACCACGAGAACAGTTTCTTCTCCGAGTACTTCATTTAAGTGTTGTAACAATTAATTGTAACACCACGAAGAAGCATGGAGTACTACTCTAAGTGTTTCATGTAATAGTACTTAATTTATGAGTTATTCTGATCATAGTTCTTCATTTACGGGTAGCAACCATTCAAGAAAACACCACAATGCATTGAACCCTACTACGAGATGTATTTCTTATCTGAGTACTTCATTTATGGGTTGTAACCATTAAAGAAAACACCACAACGCATCATATTCTATTAAGATGTGGTTTTGATCAATGTACTTCATTTATGAGTGGAACCTTTCAAGAAAACTGCACAACGCATTATATCTTATCACGAGAAGAGTTTCTTCTCCTTGTACTTTATTTATGCGTTGTAATCATTAAAGAAAACACCACAACACATCATATTATATTAAGAAGTGGTTCTGAATAGTGTACTTCATTTATGAGTGGTAATCTTTCAAGAAAACTCCACAGCGCATCATATCTTACAACGAGAAGAGTTTCTTTTCCGAGTACTTCATTTAAGTGTTGTAACCATTAATTAAAACACAAAGAAGTAACATAGATACCACTCTAAGTGTTTCATGTCCGAGTACTTAATTTATCAGTGATTTCGATCAAAGTACTTAATTTATGTGGGGTAACCATTAAATACACATCACAAAGCGTGTTACCCTACTGCGAGAAGTGTTTTTTATCTGAGTACTTCATTAATGGGTGTTAACCATTAAAGAAAAAACACCAAAAAGTATCAAATGCTACTAAGAAGTGTTTCTGATCATAGTACTTCATTTATGAGTGGTAACCTTTCAAGAATACTCTACAAAACATTATATCATACTACGAAAAGAGTTTCTTCTCCGAGTACTTCATTTAAGTGTTGTAACCATTCACTCAAACACAACGAAGAAGCATCGAGTACCACTCTAAGTGCTTCATGTACGAGTACTTATTTTATGAGTAATTCTGATCATAGTACTTCATATATGGGTGATAACCATTAGAAAAAACACTACAAAGCATCGTAACCTACTGCGAGAAGTGTTTCTTATCTGAGTACTTCATTTATGGGTGTTAACCATTAAAGAAACCCACACAAAGCATGATATCCTACTAAGAAGTGTTTCTGATCATAGTATTTCATTTCTGAGTGTTATCCTTTCAAGAAAACTTCACAATTTATCATATCTTACCACGAGAACAGTTTCTTCTCCGAGTACTTCATTTAAGTGTTGTAACCATTCATTGTAACACCACGAAGAAGCATGGAGTACTACTCTAAGTGTTTCATGTAATAGTACTTAATTTATGAGTTATTCTGATCATAGTTCTTCATTTACGGGTAGCAACCATTCAAGAAAACACCACAATGCATTGAACCCTACTACGAGATGTATTTCTTATATGAGTACTTCATTTATGGGTTGTAACCATTAAAGAAAACACCACAACGCATCATATTCTATTAAGATGTGGTTTTGATCAATGTACTTCATTTATGAGTGGAACCTTTCAAGAAAACTGCACAAAGCATTATATCTTATCACGAGAAGAGTTTCTTCTCCTTGTACTTTATTTATGCGTTGTAATCATTAAAGAAAACACCACAACGCATCATATTATATTAAGAAGTGGTTCTGAATAGTGTACTTCATTTATGAGTGGTAATCTTTCAAGAAAACTCCACAGCGCATCATATCTTACAACGAGAAGAGTTTCTTTTTCGAGTACTTCATTTAAGTGTTGTAACCATTCATTAAAACACAAAGAAGTAACATAGATACCACTCTAAGTGTTTCATGTTCGAGTACTTAATTTATCAGTGATTTCGATCAAAGTACTTAATTTATGTGGGGTAACCATTAAATACACATCACAAAGCGTGTTACCCTACTGCGAGAAGTGTTTTTTATCTGAGTACTTCATTCATGGGTGTTAACCATTAAAGAAAAAACACCAAAAAGTATCAAATGCTACTAAGAAGTGTTTCTGATCATAGTACTTCATTTATGAGTGGTAACCTTTCAAGAACACTCTACAAAACATTATATCATACTACGAAAAGAGTTTCTTCTCCGAGTACTTCATTTAAGTGTTGTAACCATTCACTCAAACACAACGAAGAAGCATCGAGTACCACTCTAAGTGCTTCATGTACAAGTACTTAATTTATGAGTAATTCTGATCATAGTACTTCATATATGGGTGATAACCATTAGAAAAAACACTACAAAGCATCGTAACCTACTGCGAGAAGTGTTTCTTATCTGAGTACTTCATTTATGGGTGTTAACCATTAAAGAAACCCACACAAAGCATGATATCCTACTAAGAAGTGTTTCTGATCATAGTATTTCATTTCTGAGTGTTATCCTTTCAAGAAAACTTCACAATTTATCATATCTTACCACGAGAAGAGTTTCTTCTCCGAGTACTTCATTTAAGTGTTGTAACCATTCATTGTAACACCACGAAGAAGCATGGAGTACTACTCTAAGTGTTTCATGTCCGAGTACTTAATTTATGAGTTATTCTGATCATAGTTCTTCATTTACGGGTGGCAATCATTCAAGAAAACACCACAAAGCATCGAACCCTACTACTTGACGTATTTCTTATCTGAGTACCTCATTTATGGGTTGTAACCATTAAATAAAACACCACAATGCATCATATTCTTTTAAGAAGTGGTTATGATCAATGTACTTCATTTATGAGTGGTAATCTTTCATGAAAACTCCTCAACGCATCATATCTTAACACAAGAAGAGTTTCTTCTCCGAGTACTAAATTTAAGTATTGCAACCATTCATTAAAACACAAAGAAGAAACATAGATATCACTCTATGTGTTTCATGTCCGAGTATTTGATTTATGAGTGATTTCGATCAAAGAACTTAATTTATGGGTTATAACCATTAAATAAAACATCACAAAGAATGTTACCCTATTGCGAGAAGTGTTTATTATCTGAGTACTTCATTTATGGGTGGTAACCATTAAAGAAAACACCACAAATTATCAAATCCCACTAAGAAGTGTTTTTTATCATAGTACTTCATTTATGAGTGGCAACCTTTCAAGAACACTCTACAAAACATTATATCTTACTACGAAAAGAGTTTCTTCTCCGAGTACTTCATTTAAGTGTTGTAACCATTCACTCAAACACAACGAAGAAGCATCGAGTACCTCTAAGTGCTTCATGTACGAGTACTTAATTTATGAGTAATTCCGATCGTAGTACTTCATATATGGCTGGTAACCATTAAAGAAAACACTACAAAGCATCGTAACCTACTGCGAGAAGTGTTTCTTATCTGAGTACTTCATTCATGGTAGGTAACCATTAAAGAAAACAACACAAAGCATTATATCCGACTAAGAAGTGTTCTGATCATAGTACTTCATTTATGAATGGTAATCTTTCAAAATAACTTCACAAAACATCATATCTTATCACGAGAAGAGTTTCCTCTCCGAGTACTTCATTTAAGTGTTGTAACCATTCATTGTAACACCACGAAGAAGCACGAAGTACTACTCTAAGTGTTTCATGTCCGAGTACTTAATTTATGAGTTATTCTGATCATAGTTCTTCATTTACGGGTGGCAACCTTTCAAGAAAACACCACAAAGCATCGTACCCTACTACTTGACGTATTTCTTATCTGAGTACCTCAATTATGGGTTGTAACCATTAAATAAAACACCACAACGCATCATATTCTTTTAAGAAGTGGTTCTGATCAATGTACTTCATTTATGAGTGGTAATCTTTCATGAAAACTCCTCAACGCATCATATCTTACCACAAGAAGAATTTCTTCTCCGAGTACTAAATTTAAGTAGTGCAACCATTCATTAAAACACAAAGAAGAAACATAGATATCACTCTATGTGTTTCATGTCCGAGTATTTGATTTATGAGTGATTTCGATCAAAAAACTTAATTTATGGGTTATAACCATTAAATAAAACATCACAAAGCATTTTACCCTATTGCGAGAAGTGTTTATTATCTGAGTACTTCATTTATGGGTGGTAACCATTAAAGAAAACACCACAAATTATCAAATCCCACTTAGAAGTGTTTCTGATCATAGTACTTCATTTATGAGTGACAACCTTTCAAGAACACTCTACAAAACATTATATCTTACTACGAAAAGAGTTTCTTCTCCGAGTACTTCATTTAAGTGTTGTAACCATTCACTCAAACACAACGAAGAAGCATCGAGTACACCTCTAAGTGCTTCATGTACGAGTACTTAATTTATGAGTAATTCCGATCGTAGTACTTCATATATGGCTGGTAACAATTAAAGAAAACAACACAAAGCATTATATCCGACTAAGAAGTGTTCTGATCATAGTACTTCATTTATGAGTGGTAATCTTTCAAGATAACTTCACAAAGCATCATATCTTATCACGAGAAGAGTTTCTTCTCCGAGTACTTCATTTAAGTGTTGTAACCATTCATTGTAACACCACGAAGAAGCATGGAGTACTACTCTAAGTGTTTCATGTTCGAGTACTTAATTTATGAGTTATTCTGATCATAGTTCTTCATCTATGGGTGGTAAACATTAAAGAAAACACCACAATGCATTGAACCCTACTACGAGATGTATTTCTTATCTGAGTACTTCATTTATGGGTTGTAATCATTAAAGAAAACACCACAACGCATCATATTCTATTTAGAAGTGGTTTTGAATAGTGTACTTCATTTATGAGTGGTAATCTTTCAAGAAAACTCCACAGCGCATCATATCTTACAACGAGAAGAGTTTCTTTTCCGAGTACTTCATTTAAGTGTTGTAACCATTCATTAAAACACAAAGAAGTAACATAGATACCACTCTAAGTGTTTCATGTCCGAGTACTTAATTTATCAGTGATTTCGATCAAAGTACTTAATTTATGTGGGGTAACCATTAAATACACATCACAAAGCGTGTTACCCTACTGCGAGAAGTGTTTCTTATCTGAGTACTTCATTTATGGGTGTTAACCATTAAAGAAAAAACACCACAAAGTATCAAATGCTACTAAGTAGTGTTTCTGATCATAGTACTTCATTTATGAGTGGTAACCTTTCAAGAACACTATACAAAACATTATATAATACTACGAAAAGAGTTTCTTCTCCGAGTACTTAATTTAAGTGTTGTAACCATTCACTCAAACACAACGAAGAAGCATCGAGTACCACTATAAGTGCTTCATGTACGAGTACTTAATTTATGAGTAATTCTGATCATAGTACTTCATTTATGTGTGATAATCATTAAAGAAAGCACTACAAAGCATCGTAAGCTACTGCGAGAAGTGTTTCTTATCTGAGTACTTCATTTATGGGTGTTAACCATTAAAGAAAACAACACAAAGCATCATATCCTACTAAGAAGTGTTTCTGATCATAGTATTTCATTTATGAGTGTTATCCTTTCAAGAAAACTTCACAATGTATCATATCTTACCACGAGAAGAGTTTCTTCTCCGAGTACTTCATTTAAGTGTTGTAACCATTCATTGTAACACCACGAAGAAGAATGGAGTACTACTCTAAGTGTTTCATGTCCGAGTACTTAATTTATGAGTTATTCTGATCATAGTTCTTCATTTACGGGTGGCAACCATTAAAAAAAACACCACAAAGCATCGAACCCTACTACTTGACGTATTTCTTATCTGAGTACCTCATTTATGGGTTGTAACCATTAAATAAAACACCACAACGCATCATATTCTTTTAAGAAGTGGTTCTGATCAATGTACTTCATTTATGAGTGGTAATCTTTCATGAAAACTCCTCAACGCATCATATCTTACCACAAGAAGAGTTTCTTCTCCGAGTACTAAATTTAAGTATTGCAACCATTCATTAAAACACAAAGAAGAAACATAGATATCACTCTATGTGTTTCATGTCCGAGTATTTGATTTTTGAGTGATTTCGATCAAAGAACTTAATTTATGGGTTATAACCATTAAATAAAACATCACAAGGCATGTAATCATGTTACCCTATTGCGAGAAGTGTTTATTATCTGAGTACTTCATTTATGGGTGGTAACCATTAAAGAAAACACCACAAATTATCAAATTCTACTTAAAAAGTGTTTCTGATAATAGTATTTCATTTATGAGTGGTAACCTTTCAAGAACAATCTACAAAATATTATATCTTACTACGAAAAGAGTTTCTTCTCCGAGTACTTCATTTAAGTGTTCTAACCATTCACTCAAACACAACGAAGAAGCATCGAGTACCACTCTAAGTGATTTATGTACGAGTACTTAATTTATGAGTAATTCCGATCATAGTACTTCATTTATGGGTGGTAACCATTAAATAAAACACAACAAAGCATCGTAACCTACTGCGAGAAGTGTTTCTTATCCAAGTACTTCATTTATGGGTGGTAAACATTAAAGAAAACAACACAAAGCATTATATCCGATTAAGAAGTGTCCTGATCATAATACTTAATTTATGAGTGGTAATCTTTCAAGAAAACTTCGCAAAGCATCATATCTTATCACGAGAAGAGTTTCTTCTCCGAGTACATCATTTAAGTGTTGTAACCATTCATTGTAACACAACGAAGAAGCATGGAGTACTACTCTAAGTGTTTCATGTCCGAGTACTTAATTTATGAGTTATTCTAATCATAGTTCTTCATTTACGGGTGGCAACCATTCGAGAAAACACCACAAAGCATCGAACCCTACTAATTGACGTATTTCTTATCTGAGTACCTCATTTATGGGTTGTAACCATTAAATAAAATACCACAATGCATCATATTCTTTTAAGAAGTGGTTCGGATCAATGTACTTCATTTATGAGTGGTAATCTTTCATGAAAACTCCTCAACGCATCATATCTTACCACAAGAAGAGTTTCATTTTCGAGTACTTCATCTAAGTGTTGTAACCATTCATTAAAACACAAAGAAGAAACATAGCACTATAAGTGTTTCATTTCCGAGTACTTAATTTATGAGTGATTTCGATCAAAGTACTTAATTTATGGATGATAACCATTAAATAATACATCACAAAGCATGTTACCCTATTGCGAGAAGTGTTTATTATTTGAGTACTTCATTTATGGGTGGTAACCATTAAAGAAAACACCACAAATTATCAAATCCTACTAAGAAGTGTTTCTGATCATAGTACTTCATTTATGAGTGGTAACCTTTCAAGAACACTCTACAAAACATTATATCTTACTACGAAAAGAGTTTCTCCTCCGAGTACTTCATTTAATTGTTTTAACCATTCACTCAAACACAACGAAGAAGCATCGAGTACCACTCTAAGTGCTTCATGTACGAGTACTTAATTTATGAGTAATTCCGATCATAGTACTTCATTTATGGGTGGTAACCATTAAATAAACATCACAAAGCATCTTACTCTACTGCGAGAAATGTTTCTTATCAGAGTACTTCATTTATGTGTGTTAACCATTAAAGAAAACACCACAAAGTATCAAATCCTACTAAGAAGTGTTTCTGATTATAGTACTTCATTTACGAGTGGTAACCATTCAAGAACACTCAACAAAATATTATATCTTACTACGAAAATATTTCTTCTCTGAGTAATTCATTTAAGTGTTGTAACCATTCACTCAAACACAACGAAGAAGCATCGAGAACCACACTAAGTGCTCAATGTACAAG
The DNA here is from genome assembly GCA_964058865.1 of Eleocharis quinqueflora. NCBI lineage: Eukaryota > Viridiplantae > Streptophyta > Magnoliopsida > Poales > Cyperaceae > Eleocharis > Eleocharis quinqueflora. Next base: position 84,221 of record CAXKVX010001019.1, on the reverse strand, counting down.
TACTTAATTTACAAGTTATTCTGATCATAGTTCTTCATTTATGGGTGATAACCATTAAAGAAAACACCACAATGCATCGAACCCTACTACGAGATGTATTTCTTATCTGAGTACTTCATTTATGGGTTGTAACCATTGAAGAAAACACCACAACGCATCATATTTTATTAAGAAGTGGTTCTAATCAATGTACTTCATATATGAGTGGTAATCTTTCAAGAAAACTGCACAACGCATCATATCTTACCCCGAGAAGAGTTTCTTCTCCGAGTACTTTATTTAAGTGTTGTAACCATTCATTAAAACACAAATAAGAAACATAGATACCACTCTAAGTGTTTAATGTCCTAGTACTTAATTTATGAGTGATTCCGATCAAAGTACTAAATTTATGAGTGGCAATTATTAAATAAACATCACACAACATCTTACCCTACTGCGAGAAGTGTTTCTTATCTGAGTACTTCTTTTATGGATGGTAACCATTAAAGAAAATACCACAAAGTATCAAATCCTACTAAGAAGTGTTTCTGATCATATACTTCATTTATGAGTGGTAACCTTTCAAGAACACTCTACAAAACATTATATCTTACCACGAAAAGAGTTTCTTCTCCGAGTACTTCATTTAAGTGTTGTAACCATTCACTCAAACACAACGAAGAAGCATCGAGTACCATTCTGAGTGATTCATGTACGAGTACTTAATTTATGAGTAATTCTGATCATAGTACTTCATTTATGGGTGGTAACCATTAAAGAAAACACCACAAAGCATCGTATCCTACTGTGAGAAATTTTTCTTATATGAGTACTTCATTTATGGATGGTAACCATTAAAAAAAATAACACAAAGCATCATATCCTACTAAGAAGTATATTTGATCATAGTACTTAATTTATGAGTAGTAACCTTTCAAGAAAATTTCACAAAGCATCATTTCTTACCACAAGAAGAGTTTCTTCTCTGAGTACTTCATTTAAGTGTTGTAACCATTAATTGTAACACAACGAAGAGGCATGGAGTACTACTCTAAGTGTTTCATGTTCGAGTACTTAATTTATGAGTTATTCTGATCATAGTTCTTCATTTATGGGTGATAACCATTAAATAGAAAACCACAAAGCATCGAACCCTACTACGAGATTTATTTCTTTTCTGAGTACTTCTTTTATAGGTTGTAATCATAATGTCGAGTACTTAATTTATGAGTGATTCTGATCAGAGTACTTCATTTATGTGTGGTAAACATTAAATAAAATATCATAAATCATCCCATCCTACTACAAGAAGTGTTTCTTATCTGAGGACTTCATTTATGGGTGGTAACCATTGAAGAAAACACCATAAAGTATCATATCCTACTTTGAGATGTGTTTCTGACCAGAGTTCTTCATTTATGAGAAATCTCTCAAGAAAACTCCACAAAGCATCATATCTTACTACTAGAAGAGTTTCTTCTCTGAATACTTCATTTAATTGTTGTAAACAATGAATAGAGCACAACGAAGAAGCATAGATTACCTCTCAAAGTGCTTCATGTCGAGTACTTAATTTATGAGTGATTCTGATCGGAGTACTTCATTTATGGGTGGTAACCATTAAAGAAAAACACCACAAAGCATATTATCTTATTACTAGAAGTGTTTCTTATCTGAGTACTTCATTTATGGATGGTAAACAATGAATAAAACTCAATGAAGAAGAATAAATTACCACTCTAAGTGCTTAATTTATGATTGATTCCGATAACAATACTTCATTTATGGGTGGTAACCATTAAAGAAAAGATCATATAGCATATTATTCGACTACGAGAAGTGTTTCTTATCTGAGTACTTCATTTATCGGTGGTAACCATTAATGAAACACCACAAAGCATCATTTTCTACTATGAGAAATGTTTCTGACCAAAGTACTTCATTTATGAGAGACCTTTCAAGAAAACTTCACAAAGCATCATATCTTACTACGAGAAGAGTTTCTTCTTCGAGTACTTTATTTAAACGTTGTAACCATTCATTAAAACACCACAAAGTAGCATAGAGTTTCACTCAACGTGTTTCATCTCCGAGTATTTAATTTATGAGTGATTCTAATTAGAGTACTTTATGGATTGTAACCATTAAAGAAAACATCATAATCATCTCATCCTACTACGAGAAGTGTTTCTTATCTGAGTACTTAATTTATGAGTCGAAACCATGACAGAAAACACCACAAAACATCATATCCTACTATGAGAAGTGTTTTTTATAAGAGTACTTCATTTATGAGTGGTAACCTTTTAAGAAAACTCCACAAATCATCATATCACTTAGTTTATGAAACAAAGTCCTAGGGGTTTACTTTAAGTCGTAAAGGGATTTTGATGGAAGACATATAAGGTTTGGTTTTGATGGATCCTCAAATTTTGGTGATTGGGGCATGAATCCCCATGAAGAAATGCATTTTGCACATCTAGTTATTTTATTTGTCAATTTCTTGAGACGACTATTGCTAGAACAACTCGAATTGTAGTGGGGTGTACAACGGGACTGAAGGTTTTCTGATAATTGAGTTCTTCCTCTTGATTGTAAATCTTAGTAACCAATCGAGCCTTATACCTTTCAATTGATCCATTTGAATTCCGCTTAATTTTGAATACTCACTTGCAATCGATTACGTTTTGATCAGAGGAACATGGAACTAGATGTTAGTTTATAATAATTTAGAAGTCAATAATACGATATCATAAAGCTTTGTTCATGAATTGAGTGATTAATAAACTATCATTTTGTTGCCTTGGATATTATTGTATTTATGAATCATTTCTTTTACTAACTAGAGTCAATAACTGCAATTGTGAAACTTCATAATATAGATGATATATATTCTTAAAAGCCACTAAATCAAGGTAATTAGCAGGAACACTAATTATCATTATAAAGTTAGTGTGTGAATTAAAAGATGGTCAAGTTTTACAGACCACTGACAATTGATATAATTTTAATCACACAAATATATGTTCTATAAACATGATATTTGACAAATTCTGAATAAAACATTAAATGGAATTATGTTCGTGCCATAAATACTTTTGTTCAGTGTTAAGTTCTAAAGTATGAGTTATTCATCTTTCCTACTAAGAGGTTTGTATGTGTGATTGTTATCTAACGATGTCGATAAAACACACTCATAATGGTAGCTCTTCGATATACATAGCTTAGCTGAGGAAATGATGGTTTACCAAAAGTACTATTGTCCCTCGTATCTCTATACGGGTTATAATATCACTGGGCCCCTCGTATCTCTATACGGGTTATAATATCACTGCGAGTCTTAACGGGCACAAATAATTTATCACTTTTATTGATGATTATTCTCGTTATGCTTACGTGTACTTAATTTCTAAAAAATCTGAGGCGCTTGATAAGTTCAAAAATTTTAAAGCTGAATTAGAAAATCAGCATAATCTTAAAATTAAAGCGGTTAGATCAGATAGAGGAGGTGAGTATTATGGCAGACACACCAACTTAGGTCAAAGTTCGGGCCCATTTGCTTTGTTTCTTCAAGAAAGTGGAATTTGTTGGGTTATGAACAGTTCAAAACCCGTCAATTGGCCTAAGCTGTGGAAAGACCGTAAAACAAAAAATTTATTTCTAACTTAATCCAAGGATTAAACGAGGTATGTCAAATAAACTACCGAGGGTGTTCACCTCCCGTTTATCTCTGCCATCAAAACCCTATTTAACCCGTATACAGATCTACTCCATAGCTGAATTCTAAAACTTTAATCTACTTACAAATTAAATAGATTAATATAACATTAATACCTTGATCCAAATTCGAATTGGATCACAGCAGACTCGGAATGCCGAATCTGAGAAGCTCTTCTCCTCGGAGTATCAGACGTCTGATACCTCTATCGGATGTCCACCAGGACGACCAGAGAGCGGCTTATTTCTTCTGCCAAAAATATCGTAAACCACGATATCTCGCAAAAACACTATTCACCGAGATAAGGGCTAAATAAAATATCTTTGCGACTCGCAGTTATTCAAATATGAAATACCGCTTCTTTCGCAAAAATACTATTTTTCGAATCCCGTAAACAACCGTATACGAGAAAGAGAGAAAGTATATTAATCGATTCGATCCTGAGTTAACAGATACGATACAATTTTTTATGTAACTTTCTCTCTCCCTATGCCCATCTATTTATAGGAAAATGAGGAGGTTGGCCAATTACCAAAATATCCTTGAAAAATGTGAAAAGACCATTTTGCCCCTCTTGAAGTCGGCTACAACAAATATCTCAAAAAATTAATTTTCAAAATATTTATTTATGCCGACATCAATTTTTTTTATTAAGATTTTAATTAATTTTTAATTAAGGTTTTAATTTGATAATGACTTTCATCCTAGATTCAAAACCATAATCAATATTTAAAATCTGAATTAAATATATATAAATATACATAAACATATAATTGTTCTCAACAATTATATTTCTCAGGGTTTGGTATTTGTTTGGTTACGATATGATTTTATACAACGTATCGTATACGTTTATAAATTCAACCGTTGTTTATTCTTGTCATCTTATATGACATATATAATTTAATCATATCACATATAATGAATTGTAACCATCTTAATATTAATTATAACCTATTTATAATTAATCATTAAGATTCTCTGATTAGCTCCTATACGGTGTGACCCAATAGGATTTGTGTTATGTTGGTAAATAAAATTAAAATCATTTTAACTTCTATAATCATATGAGGCATCTAACATCTGCACTATGACCATCCAATTACACAGATGATGTTTGTACTACACAATATCACGATCCACTAAACATTTTAGTCGTGTTAATTATTTCGTCTCACAGTATCAGATTAGTTTCAAGGTAGGTGTGTGTCATCCTTTCAAACTTAATCTTTTCTCGATCTTGTAATTATACTGCATGTTGACAATCCTACTCTATCAAGGGGCCCAGTGATACTGTAACTCCTATAGAGATATGAGGGACAATAGTACTTTAGGTAAACCATCACTATCTCAACTAAGCTATGTATACCGAAAAGTTATCGTTATGACAGCGTTTTACCAACAGCGTTAGATAACAATCACACATACACATCTCTTAGTAGGAAAGATGAATACCTCATACTTTAGAACTTAACACTGAATGAAAACATTAATGACACGTACACAATTCCATTTAATATTTCATTTGAGGTCTCTCAAATACCATGTTTCTATAACATGTATTCATGTGATTAAAACGACATCTCATGTCTATGGTCTATAAAACTTAACCATCTTTTAATCCACATTCTAACCTTGTAACGATAAGTTAGTGTTCCTGCTAATTACCTTGGTTAGAGACTTTTAAGAATATATATCATCTATATTATGAAGTTTCACAATTCCAGTTATTGACTCTAATCAGATAAATGAATGATTCATAAATTTAATAATACTCAAGGTAACAAAATGACAATTTATAAATCACTCAATTCATGAACAAAGCTTTATGATAATTTATCGTATTATTGACTTCTAGATTATTACAAACTAACAGAATTGTACATCAGTTTTCTATGCCGGGAGACCCTCGGCAGAACGGATTAGCTGAAAGGCGAAATCGTACATTAAATGACATGGTACGTAGTATGATGTGCAATTCTACTTTGCTAGAATATTTATGGTCCGAAGCTTTAAAAACAGCCACACATGTATTAAATCGAGTTCCTAATAAATCTGTTCCAAATACACCTTATGAATTGTGGACTGGCAAAAAACCAAAGTTAGGATACTTACGTGTGTGGGGTTGTCTTGCTGAGGCAAAAGTTTATAATCCACATATTAAGAAACTGGATTCTAAAACCGTTAGTTGTTATTTCATAGGTTATCCTGAGAGATCCAAAGGATTTAGATTCTATTGTTCCTCACATATCACTAGAATAGTTAAAACTAGACATGCAGTATTCTTTGAAAATGGCAACATTAGTGGGAGTAACGAAAAACGAACTGTAAACCTACATGAAGAAGATCGAATTTATGTTCCAAATACGATCACTACAGAGGAAATAAGTTCTTCTCCTTTAGAGGTAAATAGTGATATCAATGTCAATAATGATCCTAACATTGATGAAGTACCTATGCTGCCACAAGAAACTTTGCGCAAATCGCAAAGACAAAGAAAATCTGCAATACCTGATGATTATATTGTATATCTTACTGAAAAAACTTGTGATTTAAGTCAAGGAGACGATCCTATCTCATTTAAGCAAGCTATTATGAGCAACAATTCATCTCAATGGTTGGATGCCATGAAAGATGAGATGAAATCTATGGAAATAAATGAAGTTTGGGATCTTGTTGAGTTACCTGTAGGAGTTAAACCAGTAGGATGTAAATGGGTTTACAAAACTAAAACAGATTCTCAAGGTAACGTTGAAAGATACAAGGCCCTACTAGTTTCTAAAGGATTCACACAACAACAAGTAATACATTATGATAATACTTTTTCGCCAATCTCAAAGAAGGATTCATTAAGAATTGTTTTAGCTCTTGTAGCTCATTATGATTTAGAGTTACATCAGATGGACGTTAAAACTGCATTTCTTAATGGTGACTTGCATGAAGAAATCTATACGAAACAACCTGAAGGTTTTGTTGTCAAAGGTAAGGAACATATGGGGTGCTGATTGAAACAGTCAATTTATGGGTTAAAACAAGCTTCAAGACAGTGGTATCTTAAGTTTGATTAGGTTATAACCAAATTTGGATTTAAGAAAAACACTATTGATCAATGCATATATGTCAAGATTAGTGAGAGTAAATTTATCATTCTCGTTTTATATGTAGATGATATTTTATTTGCTTGTAGTGATTTAGACATGTTGTACGAGAAAAAACGGTTTCTGTCAAAGAATTTTGAAATGAAGGATCTTGGTGAAGCCTCTTATGTTATAGGCATTGAAATTCATCGAGACTAGTCTCGTGGGATCTTAGGTTTATCATAGAAAGCATATATTGAAAAAAATGCTTAAATGTTACAACATGCAAATTGCTCCCCAAGTGTTGCCCCTATTGTTAAGGGTGACAAATTCAGCAAGTTTCAATGTCCTAAGAACGATTTAGAACGTGCACAGATGAAACAAATTTCTTATGCTTCGATAGTAGGGAGTTTAATGTGTGCTCAAGTCTGTACACGTCCTGATATTGCATTTGTCGTTGGCATGCTTGGTCGATATCAAAATGATCCGGGTATGGATCATTGGAAAGCTGCTAAGAAAATATTGCGCTATTTACAAGGGACTAAAGACTATATGCTTACTTTCAAGAAGTCAGATAACCTTGAAGTTATTGGTTTAGATTCTAACTTTTCTGGTTGCATAGACAACAAAAAGTCTACATCAGGTTACATATTCATGCTTGTAGGGGGACCAATTTCATGGAAGAGTGCTAAGCAGTCTATAACGACATCTTTCACTATGCAAGCAGAATTGGTGGCATGTTATGAAGCTACTGGTCAAGCAGTTTAGTTGAAGAACTTCATCATGGACTTCATGTAATAGACAGTATTGCAAGGCCATTTACCTTATTTTGTGATAACGAGGCTGCTGTTTTCTTCTCGAAGAACAATAAATCAAGTGGTGCTTCTAAATGGATTGACATAAAATATCTTGTTGTTAGAGACAAAGTCAAAGATGGTACCATTGTCATACAACACATTAATATGAGAGCTATGTTAGCTGATTCTCTAACAAAGGCGTTGACACCTACTCTTTACAAAGAGCATGTTGCCGTCATGGGTTTGGTAAATGAATTTTGATGTTGTTGTTGTAGTGAACAATATTTATAGTTTATGTATTGAAGCTTCATTGATGTATATTGACTTTGAAATTATTATATATATATTTGCTTATTTATTATGTTGCGCATTATTATTTTTAAGCAAATTTTACTTATGAGATCAAATGAATTTTATTAACCATTTGTTGGAAAGAATACCACTACTATAATTAATGGGGATCAAATAATGATAATAGTTATTCTGATTGCATTAGTTTGGTTTGGTGTTTCTAACTGAACAAGGTTTATGTTAACAAAATTATATTGGCCAATTTGGAGCATGTGCTTCATTATAATGTATAAGTTTAGGTCAAGTGGGAGAATGTTAGAATATTTAATTATAATATTTATTGTATAATTAAATATTGACTGTATGGTCTATGTAATTAGTATGAGCCAAGTTCATTCAAGATTTAACTAAAGGAAGCGTCCTAATTTAGATGGAAAATTCAGATAAGTCAGATTCACTGTACAAGATCCCAGATGTTGCCTCAGTGTTTATATATACTCAGTTCTGTTCATTTGGACTTATCCTGCTAATTATCTCCTTAATTTGTCCATTAAATATTTTAACAGAAAATAGATACTGAGTAAAAAAATGCCATAATTCGTCATTATTAGAACTGAGGAAAACTTCTGAAGATCAGTACTTTTTCTTCCACCTTAAGATGTCTGCAATTCAGAGTTGTAAGTTTTCCTATTATTATTTGTTATTTTATATGATTTACGTTATCTTATTAGGGCTGTATTTTTAAATAAAATATATTACGAATTAAATATTTTATATCAGTTCAAGCCATCTCCAACGACATCCTGATCAAGAGAAAATATAAGGAAGACCGGAGGGATGAAAAATAAGTGTTGCTTCCACTCTTTTAATTTATGTCTTAAATAATTGCACGAAGGTTATATTTGAAGTGCAATTGCGTAAATTAGAATTTCGATATTGTAACTCAAACCCTAATTATTGAATTGCACCAACAACATTGTCTTGTTACTAGACTAAAATCTAGTTAAAAATAGATATACAACGAGACATGGTGAACAAACACAGTTTCTCTTGTAATACTTTTTTTTTTTTGCAGGCTCTCTAAGAATTATCTTCAAAACACAGAACTTTAGATAATTATGACATTTTTTCCTCAACTAAATATCGACCGGCTGCAATTTGGATTTATAATTTTTTTTTTCAATTTTAGCTTAAACGTGAATGTCAGTTTTTTATTAGGGGATGCTATATTTGAATTGTATGTCTCATATTTTTTATTAGAAGATGTTATGTTTTTTATTCCTAAATTGAATTAAAAAATAATATCTTTTGATTTCATTCATGGATATTTATTTTCTCTATTTTTTATTTTCGAAAAATATTTCATACATTAGTAAATTTTGTTTTTTGTTACATAATATACTCCCGTTGTTGTGCACGGGAACAATTACTAGTATTAAATATAGCTCCTGCAGTTTAAATCTGAATCGTGTGTTTTTAATTTGACGATACTAATTAGAAGAGTAGATTCTGCTCTTGGAAATGAAATGCATTGCGGAACATTTTTTCGCAGAGAGAAGAACTTTCGATCTTAACCGTTAGATTAAAAACTAACGGTCTAAATTAATAATATAAAAATCTCTTAAATCATATAATTGATGATTGTGCGTTGATCTTTAATCTCTTTTTTACTGTCCCGTTTAATTTTGTTTATATGCCATTTTTTGTTTTCAGTTGCAATTAGATATCTATTAACTATACATAATTGCCAACACTAAATCAATTGCACTCAAGACTTGATATGTGACTCCGATACTTAAATTCTATCTTTACTATTTTGCGTTCCTAAAAAAAAAGCTAGAATAAACCACACTTTTTTTATGAAAAATAAGACGAACAAAAAAAAAATATTGAATAAAGTCGAACTATAAAGAATTGCAAGTGAGAATTTGGGCTTGCTATGAAGGTGGTGGATTGAACGAATTGAACAATATAAGCGCTAAATTGTCCGCAAAAATTCGATTACTTTGTCCGCAAAATGATTAGTTACTTGACGATATCTATGTCCATCTAGCACATTATTTTTTCTAAACATTGGTTCAAAATATGATTGACTAAACAAGTTCATCGCAATTTCTAAAAAATAATCACATTTTATATTTTAAAATGCAAGAACTATATTATCCCTAAGTATTGGAAAAATAATACATAATTCATGATTCAGGTTTCAAATTACTTTTCAACTAAATTTTACTGTTAAAATTAATTTTCGAGATCTTCTCGAGTCAAAATCTATTAGGTTTTCGATCATTGTTTGGTTTTCAAAGTTGTTTGGTTTTTGATCAGCGAGTGTCATGCCAGTCGGTTTCGAATTTGGGTCGTCTCGAGTTAGGTCGAGTCGAGTTTATGATTCTTGGGTGTCATGCCAGTTCCGATTTTGGGTTGTCTCATGTCGTCAAGTCTCGAGTCGAGTTGCGAGTCTTAAAAAGTTTTTTAGACCGATCACGAGCGAATATTGTTAGCTTGTTATTTAATAATATATTTATCATTTTAATAACTTAAACTTTTGACAAAAAAATACAAAAACAAATATTTCATTTACTTAAATAAAAAATTAAGAGTTTAAAATGAATATTTATAAAACAAACCAATAGTCATTAACAATTGAACGAGTATATTACATTATTAATTTATATTATATCATATTATATTCTGAGTCGAGTTATTATAAACTGAGATATTCAAAATTAAAGAATAATACTACATGAGCTAAATACACGAATCTATCAAGTCACGAATCAATAACGAACGAGCTTTTCTCGAATCAAACTCGAACGAGAGACGAACCACATATTTTTGAACCCCTCTATCTATCCAAGCAGTATTTGTATATAAACGTAACGCTTCCTCTGAAATTGGCTAGGCAAAGTCACTAAATTGGTTTGTCACTGAGCAACTTAGTTTATTGTCTGGACTCGGTACACGTGAAACGATATCAAGTATTAGCAATTCACAGAATCACAGTTCTTATTTTTCTCTTTTGCCAGTGAGCCCATGAATTCCATAGGAAACTGATCTTCTACCGCGCAGCATCGACGTACGGCTCAGATTTTCTACGCTGTAAGCTACGGATGGTTCAAATTTGATTTAGAAAGAAACTGATATTATAAAATTTAGCTTGCACGAATCTCGATGCAAATCAAAGATTGAAATTTGCTGCGCAGCACGCACAGTATCGGTACTGCGCTTTAGAAGATCTCGTTCCGAATTCCATAGAGCCCAAGGAAAAAATGTTTTCGAGTTATGAAAATGCGTGGCTAGTACTACTCGTGCTTCCAGTTAATACACGTGGCGCTCTGTCCTTCGCTCTGTTCGAATAAAAATCGACTCCACCTTCCTCTTCAGTTCCTCAGCTGCGATCTTCTTCTTTATAATACGCTAGATCACAATCGGACGGATGAGATAATTCTAACTAAACAGTGTATTTCCTTCGAAAAAATTGCGAATAATTGAAGCATCTATAGTTTCCAAATTGCAACGCAAGGCGATTAGTTATCCACATTGTTAGAACTCTTTTTGCTGATGCGAAAATATTCCTGGCTAAGCTCCCATGAAAAATCACTTTTTGTTTCTCTCTACCTCTTGAAGTTTGAACTAAAATAAATTCAAAACGGAAGCAATCAAATAAAGAAATGGCGACGACCATGGCGCCCCGTCCCTCTAAACTATGTTTTCGTTCGATACAGCACGCTCGATACCGGCCTGTACCTGTACCTTGTGTCACACTTCCTTGCTTGAATCGGTTTAGGGTTTCCTGCTCCAGCGGTGAAAAATTGAAATCAGGGGAGATATTGGTCGAGAGAGGGGGCAATGGAGGCGTCCCTTCTGTTCATAAACTGGAGAAGGTTGACGAGGCGGAGGTGGATGATCCAGAGACAGGGAAGTGGTGGTTGACGGGGGTGCCGAAGCGATATAAACTTATTGGCGCCACCTCTCTCGCCTTTGTCATATGCAACATGGACAAGGTAGAGAAAGTGTGAGAGAGAGTATGGTTGGTACAAGTGGGTTTTTGGGCATTGAACAATTGAAACCCTGTATTAGACCAGATGATCAGAACCAACACTGGTTTTTGTTTGTTGTTACCATTACAGTATTAGTTCAATAAATCATGTTGGCATTTACATCATGAGTTACTTTAATAGAGTAAACCGAGTGCTTTGTTGTATGGTTTAGAGTTTTCAAACTTGGCAAACCTACAACAATGTTTGGCCTCGATTAAGCATTAGCTGTTCAATTATAACCTGGCCTGTATGCAATCAGGATAATAATTTTTTATTTACAAAAAAAAATTGGGTAATTTTAGTAGTGTGCTGTTCCTAGGTGCACCATTTAGCATGATACCAGAGATGTACAAACCTTTACCTCCATTATGTGCAATAAATCATACAAATTTGTGTTCTTTTTTTAGACAAAAAATTATTCGCTGATATAATTTTAGGTGAATTTGAGCATTGCAATAATTCCCATGTCACATCAATTTGGATGGAATTCGACCACAGCGGGATTGGTGCAATCCTCTTTCTTCTGGGGCTATGCTCTGAGTCAATTACCAGGTGGTTGGCTGGCCAAAATATTCGGCGGAAGGTATGTTATCCTTTTGGTAACTATTAACTAGTTATATGTTACCAAAGCCAAGTTTCAAAGGTGCCTATGTTATTGGAAGGATGCCATTTCTGCACTTTGCTTAATCTATCGTTTTTCTTATCTAGGGTTTGAAATTACAAACTCGTATTTCCGAAGTTGTATCTTAGAAATCCTTTCTTGTTGTACTCTTATTTTCTTCTTCTTTTAACCTACATGGCTAATAGTTTCAATTCATCAGAAACTAAACAAACTATACATTTTCATTACACATAAATTGTTTATTCTCATATCGCAAATGTCAAAACTACCCTGATTTCTCACTATTAAGCTAGGTGAGTAACCTAAGTGCACCAAGCTGTTTTTTATGAGATTTAACCTCAAAAACTGTTGGATTGGCTTCAATGAAAAAGAAAAAAATCCAACAGGTTGTCAAGTTGATCTTGATAAACTTCAAGCAAAATGTATTTATGTTCATATTTGTAATTCGCTTATGCATATTGTTCAAAGATAAAAAAAAATTTAGACCTTTTAATAGATAAATGGCAGCATTGTTGGAAAATAAACGCACCGAAATTACCTCATAATTTCTTATCCTTCATTTTCAGTCTTCTGATCATTTACATATTAACTAAAGATGTTTACAAATTTGAATGTAAATGAACGGTTTGTGAGGTTTGGAAAAGATTTGAATACTCATGTTTCCAATTTTTTGTAGGTGCAATGAGTAGATAATCTTTGATTTTTGCTGGGATTGAACTAAGCCATGAAAATTGTTTCTTTTTTATTTGTTCTATTTATTTCAATTTAACCTTGTAGATACCATTGACCTTGTTATGTTTCAACTGAAGCTTGCTTTTATTTCAATATATTGCAGAGAAGTCCTCAAAGTAGGTGTGCTAACATGGTCTTTGGCTACTGCTGCTGTGCCAACGGTAGCATGGTTTTTGCCTGGGCTTCTTCTATCAAGGGTTATGGTAAACTTTTCACCTGTTTCTTGTGTCTACTGAGTCTACCAACTGACTAAAAGGAAAACTGGTAAACAATTAACTGAGGCCAACTATTGCCCAAACCAGTACAGGATATTACATTACTGGTAAATTAGATAGTATGCACTCCAACTTATGCGAAAGAGAATTTCCATTGTTTCTTTGAGTCTTTTTTTTTTGTCTGTTTGCTCTATTCATTTATTCATTCAGGTAGGTATTGGAGAAGGTGTTTCGCCATCAGCTGCAACTGATCTGATTGCCAGGTCAGACCTTATGGACCTCCTGGAACCTTTTGTTTTCAATATTTTTGTTAGCATGATCAGCATATTTATTACATATGTGTCTTGGATTTTTCAATCTTTTTAGCAATTACATTGTGTTTCTTTTATTCATATGTAGTGCAGGTCTATACCATCACGAGAGCGCTCTAGGGCCGTGGCAATAGTTTTTGGTGGACTCAGTGTTGGAAGTGTTTTGGGGTACCCTTTTTTTGTTAATTATTACTTTATTTTTTTGTTATATTTAGCAAATTCTAATATCTTCCTTGAATACAACCCCATGTGACATTTGTATGTGTTGTAATGATTGTAGGCTATTGTTGGCTCCCGCAATTATTCAGAATTTTGGTTGGGAATCAGTCTTCTTTGTATTTGGGCTTGTAGGTATTATCTGGTATGTAAAGGATAACTTACAGACTTTATCATAGAGAAGCTTTTTTTTTTGTGAAACATACAATAGAGAAGTTCCTTTCACGTCACCCTGCTGCTTCCCATTCCATGTGTAACAAGAAGGGAGAATTACTCTTGTCATTTGTTTTCTCGCATTGAATATCTTATCCCTTGTGCGAATATTAATGTAGGTGCTTGATATTTGAACTTGTGAAGGAAGGCCAATCATTGGTTAATATGGATAAGCTCTTTTGTAAGTACCATCTTGATAGTATTTTTTTTTTGTATATATGTAAAATCATGTTACTACATGGAATTTACTTTTATTTCCTTCATTTATTTTTCACTTTGTGAGCAGATATCAGTGGTGACATGTCCTCTGAAGAATCTTTAGATACATCTCTAAAAGAAATGGGCAATTCGCTAAAGGTTATCTACATCTTAATTATGTATTTCAGTAAACTAAGCTGCTCCAAAATTAAAGTTCAGTTTGATTAAATTCAATAGGAGGTACCATGGAAGGCGTTTTTCAAAAGTGAGGCAGTATGGGCTATGATATATGCACACTTTTGTGGAAGCTGGGGCCACTACACATGTCTCTCTTGGTTGCCTACCTTTTTTAGGTACATTTGTTTTTCTTGTCTTTTCGGTATATGCACAGTATTGTGCCCAGCTTGTTGGTAACTAGAGGGTATGTTACTAATTACCCATACTAATGGTCCTTCTGGAAACGTGGCCATGCATCACTGGTATGTGCTTGAGTCTACTGTGTACCAAATACTTGACCTGACAGTACAAGGGGCGATTTACCAATTCCGGTTAAGCCTCTCGATGTTTCCTTTATTATTAGTCAGTTTCACTAAACATGTTTTAGTTCTACTTGATGCAGCGAGGAATTGAACCTGAATCTAACTGAAGCTGCCTGGGTTAGTTTATTATACAAGTCATTTATCTCATTGTTTTTAGTTCTTTGATTATGTTGAATTTGAATTCTTTGTTCATTATTGTGACTTGATGTATATTATAACTTTACATAACCCGCAAGGACAAGAAAAGGAGGAGGGTTGTGATAGGCTTGGCTTAAGCCAACATGAGAATTAAGCTATTCTCGTGGAATTGAATCCAATCAAACTCCAATTGGGTTTCATCTCTAGCCTACCCCAACTTGTTTTGGGAATTAAGCTTTGTTGTTGTTGCTGTTGTTTGATGGATATTCTAACTTTTCATTATATAGGTATCGATATTACCTTCATTAGGGTCAATTATCGTTACTTCTATTGCCGCACCTTTTGCTGACAACTTAATTTCAAATGGGGTTGACACCACCAAGGTATATTTTATTTCCAAAGAGAATATTTTTCTTTTTCACATCTTTGTTTTGTTTTTAATTTAAATTATGTGTTTCATTCAATTTACGGATCACTTGATACTCACTATTTTTTTTACTAATAGGTCAGAAAAATATGCCAAACAATTGCATTTCTGTCCCCAGCAACTTTTATGGCTCTCTCCTCACTCGACCTAGGGTTACCTCCTTGGGAAAAAGTAGCTTTCCTTACCAGCGGTTTGGCTCTATCTAGCTTTGCATTGTCAGGTACCATCTACTCCATGATGTAACACAAAAGTTCAAGGATATATAATTAAAGGTCTTAGTAAAATATAGATAATATGCCTCCACTTTTTTGCAACACAATTTATTCTTTTTGGAAGATTAAAAATGGTATAATAACTCGTACTGCATTGGTATATTATACCATTAATTCTTCTAGGGAAGTAGAGCCTCCTATTCTGGTTTGGGCCTCGATCTGAAAATGCACCGACCAGATTGGCCTGCTAATGCCTTTCATGGGAAATCTTTTACGTGATTCTGATCTGTTCGTTTTAGATTGGACAGTACAAAGTAGGAAAGCAGGGTTGTACTTTCGTAGGCAAGGTTCACAGCAGAAACAAAGTCTACTTGTATTGGTATTATCTGAGAAGTTCACGGAACCTTGCAAATGTTAACTATGACTTTCCCTTGTTGCACCAAATGTATAATTTAAGATTGAATGACAAATAGGAGGAGGTGGTGAATTTTGTGTATAATGTATTGAAGAAATATCCAGTATCGTCTCAATGATTGGCTGCCTTTTTCATATTCCAATGCTAATGTGGTTTGTTTGTACTTTCAGGACTGTATTGCACGCATCAGGATATATCGCGTGAATATGCAAGCATTCTTCTGGTATTGTCTCTGAACTTCATATAACTTGGAGGAACTGTATGTTCCCACTTCCTGATTATGGAATATTTAACTTTTCTCTTGTAACAGGGTATTACAAATACAGTGGGGGCCGTTCCTGGAATACTTGGTGTTGCTTTGACAGGCTATCTTCTTGACTCAACACACTCATGGAGTGTATGCCCCCAACTTCACCCCTCTTTATTTTCTCTCTCTAAATATTGTTTATGCCCTTTCAAAATGTAGAAATGCCCTGATACAACTCTTTCTGTCTCAAACTTCAAGTAATACAAATTACCCCTGCCTTCTTGTTCCTATAGGTGAGGGACATGCAGGAGGCAGGGTTAACTACAGGGCACTGAATCAGAAGTGCTTCCTAAGTTTTTATTAAAATAAGTGTACGTGAAGTTCTTACCTTGGTCAAGATCTAACCAAGTACCATTATCTTTGTGCAGCTGTCGTTGTTTGCACCATCTATATTCTTTTATTTGACTGGCACTGTTGTGTGGCTCTTATTTGCGAGTAGCAGGCCTCAAAATTTCACCGATTGATTATGCCAACGGCATAATGCTATTTTTTGGTAGTTCTGTATACTTCATTGTATTCTTCATATATATAGAAGATCAGGCATTTTTATTTTTATTTTTGCACCTTTTCTGCCCAGATTAGCTTACAGAAAATCTGTGGCATTGGTTAAGTTTATACTTGGTAAAGTTGAATGTAGGATTACCCGGGAGAACATTGTGATTTGGGACATTAGAATCTTTATTACTGGTCAAGATAGCTTCATCATGTAATTTATGCTTATATCTTATTATCAAAATGTGTACATTTATTCTGTTTGAAGCAATTCTCAAAAGGTTGTTGTTCCACACTTGTTATTACTGGTCAGGATAGCTTCATTTTGTAATTTAATGCTTGTACAATGTACATTCATTCTTTTTTAAACAATTCTAAAAAATATTGTTCCAGTGCTTGTTAGTGTTCCAGCATTTTTGTTTTTACCATCAATTATTTAGTGAATTTGAGTTGTCATGTAACTAGTAGCTAATCAAACCATTCCATTTCCTTCCTATTACGCCATAAAGAACAAATGAATTACTACACTGCAAACTTTAGTCATTCCTATAATAATATTTTGGAAGTAACATGTGCAATCACCAAGCAGCACAATATGAACAGCACCAAACACTGCTATCAAGGAAAATGAAAACAAAAAATTTCAAAAATCAAGATGAAAATAGGAACTCGAATTAAATACAGTACAACGAAGCTCCAGAACAAAAAGTTTCAAAAATCCAGATAAAAATAGGAACTCGAGAATTAAATACAGTACAATGAAGCTCCAGAACATTGTAACAGAACCAAATAGAAACACTCTACGGAGTTGATATCCATACAAATTGCAATTATCCTCTAGCCTACAACAAGAAAAACACTAGATAGCATACAACACCGAAACAAGCCCAACCAAAAAGAAACCCTAACCAAACACAACCCTATATAATCCCTACTTGTACAGCACATTTACTTCTTCTTTTTCTTTGGTGGTTGGTCTTCTTCTTCGTCTTCCTCTTCCTCTTCATCATCTTCGTCCTCATCATCATCATCCTCACCGTCATCATCATCCTCGTCATCATCATCCTCCTCTCCATTGTCCTCTCCATTGTCCTCCCCATTCACTTCTGGGTCTTCATCAGAATCATCCTCGTCATTCCCCTCCTCAGCATCTTCATCGCCATCATCATCATCATTACCGGCTTCATTCTCCTCCTCTTCCTCTTCATCGTCATCATCTCCATCCTCATCATCATCCTTGTTTTCTACAACTATCGCAGACTTTGTCTCTTTGAGCTGCCTGTGAGAAAATGAGGAAACTTTTATGCTTCAACAAAAGATAAAAGGTATTTTTCTCTAATTTTTGTTTAAACGAGTTGTCACCAATTGCATTTCAAAACTATTATTAGATTACAAATAATTAAGTGTCGACAAACAACTATTAATCAAAATAACAAAAGAAAACAAACTAGGTAGAGATTAACCAGTGTTATGGACTACAACATTTTGATATTTGGAGGTGAAGTTATTTCTGTAATTACTAAAGAGTAGATAGTGTATACTTCGATTGCAACTGGAAAAGGGGGCTCAGAGGGGTTCTGATAAAATATTAGCCAAATCACAGGATTCACACAGGTCAGTTCTTCAACTCTTTAAGTTCAAATTGTTAGTTATTACAAAATATGCCACAAAGAACCAATACCATACTAAATAGCAACTACAAAAGTTTCCTGTTATCATAGATGATTTTCTATTTTCAATTCAAAGTTACTTGTGCAGGAAACCTCTGTTTAGAATAACTTGAAAGAATTTGGCTTATACCTGTGGATTGATTTCGGCTCTTCCAAGGGTATATCTAGATTGGCTTGCAGTGATGCTATCTGCAAATTGTATTTACACCAGAAATTCCATCCGTATCAAGAATAAGCACAGCAAAATACACAATTAAGAACTAAAAATCTGCAGGACAGAACTGGATCTAAACCCCCTCTCCCTAAAAAACCCCAGGCGCGCATAGAAACAAACCCCTTACATCTTGTATTGAGGCTTAGAGGTACATTAGGTCTTACTAACAGCTTGAGTACGATTTAAAATAGCAAAACCTGTCAACATTAGAATCACTAATTTCATTATTCCCCTCAATTTTGAACATTTCTCTGTTGTCTCCCAAGTTCAACCACTCGTTTAAAGGAAAATTTTGAAAATAATGCAGAAATTGGAGAGGAACAAGCTCTCGTTTACTGTGATATAAAGTACCGGAGAAATTTACCATGAAAAGCGTCAATAGAAGAGAACTTTGCGCGGCCAAGGCCACAAGGTTAGTCAAAACCCTAACCCTAGATTCAGATTGCATCTCGCTTCGGCACTGTACTTCCATCTGTCCCGACAACTAACAAAAGTACAAAAATTCGACAAATTATACACAAAAAAACCCTACAAACGCGAAAATTTACACAAAAAATGGGTCGAATCCATACCTAAAGAGTAAACTCCTCAGCAGTTGCACCGCTCTAGAAAGAGATAGAGGTGTGCGCTCTCGAGAGATATCGATTGGCTTTTAATAGGGGGGCAATCTAGGGTTTTGGTTTGCGGAAGGGTTTTCAACTATCTAGGGTTTTGTTTTGTTGGTTGCTCTCTAGTGTTTTATTTGCGACTACTGACAAGTGGCTCCCAGGATTTAGGATGTCTTATCAATAACTACAGCCAAACTGGTAGTACAACATCTATTGTACCAAATCTTATACCTCAGTCGTCAGATATAAAATGAACGGATGAGATTATACAACTATCTCCTTATAGGATATTTTAACATAGGTCCTGTGTACATCTTGTTTGTCCGTTTCAAAATTGATGGAGGAGATTTTCATAGAAGAGTCCAGCTTTTAGAAGACAGAGCAGCTGATGTGAGTTGTTCGACAATCAACTGTTCATCTCCACGAAATAAGAGATCTAGATATGAAAATAATCGGAGGGCAAGTTTGTAATTCCGGCAGATCTTTTGCTTTAGCTGTTTTGCAGGTACTGCACGGCGAAACACAATCCTCTGCTCCACTTATGGATGTAAACACATTAGATATACCCGCATAATTGTTTTATTATATTTTTATGCGTTAAATTTTTTTAAAATATTGATACAAATTTGAATAGTCTCAAATAAGAATATGAATCGAATATGAACTGGATATCGCGAATATCGAACGAATAAGAATATAAAAATAATATAATTTGGATAATTAAAAAAATCTTGATTTGCTTTATGTTTATTCAAATGCATCAATGCATTATAAAAAATAATATAATACATAAGCACAAATTAGATCTAAAATTAATTAAATTTGTAATCTACATATAAAATTCAACAAAACATATATATAATAGGCATTTTTTGGTTATGAATTCGGATACAATCGGAGAATATTGTTGGATAATTTCGGATACTATTGAAGGTTGTGTATTTTGAAAGTTATCTTTTTTATAACGAATTTATGAATTGTTTATGATTTTAAATGTTATTATACATTTATGTTCATTGAGATTGATATGTTATATCTTTAGAAGCGTTTGAGAAGATGCCCATGGTCTTGAATCATAGAACTCTTTAGATGAAAACATATAATCCTAAATATGTTCACAATCATGGTAATTAAAGAGAACATTATTTACCATGAAGATTGTCATGTCAATTGAAAATACATTGTAGTTCTATAAATGTTGATAAGTGATTATCATTTAATGACATGAGTATATAAAATGGTGATTCTTTATATACTGAACATGACCTAACTAGATGAAGTATTATATGGATTGTGTTTTGTGTCATTAATGTTTCCAATGTGTCTTTGAATCTTATATATGAGACATGTAGGTTTTTCACATAAGAAGTATATAATGTGGTCCATTCAAATGATTAGAATGATATAATAATTCGTTATGTACAACTTGTGCGGGAGAAATTTATATGTCAATATTATTAGTCCCTCAATTATTTGAGTTATGATATTACTTGTGCGAAAGACATTGAATTGTAGATATTCAATTCTATTTTCATCGTATGAAGTTTGATTGCGGTCACAAGAAGATGCGTCTCAAATTTGACTCCATTGTAAACTCATGTCTTAATAAAATATTTTTATGATGAGTTCACATCAGAATTAAATTTAAATTACTCGCTCTCCCATAACAAATCAAACTTGAATATAAAAATGTAGCTGAATTTGATATAAGAATTTATGCAATCCGATAACTTGCAATGATAAGAAAGTATTAATTACGATACTGAAAATGTAGCTGAATTTGATATAAAAATTACTATTTTGTTATTTTTTATGGACTTTTATTTTTTTATGGACTTTTCAATTACATCTGAGTCGTTACCATTTTCATTTGAAGCAAGTGAACAGTATTGGCAATACCATTTATTTAGCATCTGTTTTGACCGCTACTTAGAACACTGATTTTTTCTATTTTCCTAACAACGGATTCAATCTTTTTTTATTTACTATTTATTTAATGAATTTTCATTAATAAAAAAAACTGCCAGTTGGCAGCAGCTGTCAGCTTCTCTAAAAGGAAAAAAATTAGCACCAGAATGACAAGGCATTATGTGTGTATATGTCCTTTCTTAATGTCTCGTGTGGCGGGTTGACATTACTGTCCTGACGGGTTGTTATTGCTGCTTATTTAAATCAATGTAACCGTACGGAGAATGACTGAATATGGGGCCCGCCGGTAAACTCGGCTTCTTGCGAGATGTGTTTTCATTTTTAGTCAAAAAGAAATAAAAAAGGAAATTATATTCCTTTTCCATCTTCCATTGCGAGTTAATAGCATCTCTCTTCCGTCTCATTGTGAGTTTTTAAGCATTTCTTGAAAAATCGATGAAGTAATGTGTGTTTTATCCTCCATTTTTATTTTTAGGTAATTCTTTGCATTTTCCTTTTCAGAACAGATATTCTATTCGCCTTCTTTTTATGGTGATATAGAATATTTTGCCCCTTTCATGGAAATTGGCGTAAGAGTTGATTAACCTTTTTTTTAGATTAAATACATTTGGATAAGATGGTTACTAAATTGCATAGTTCTTTTGCCACCTTCACATTTGCACCAAAGTCAGATTGCTATTGGTTTATAGGAAGAAATAAGTTACAATAGAAACTTGAAACAACCTAGGGTTCTTTTTCAATTCAGAAACAATACCCGTCTCTCAATTTGGTTTTAAATTTTTCCACATTCCTTCAACCTGTAATGGGTAAATCTTCTGCCAAGAAGAGGGCATCAGGGGACAAATTGGGCAAAAGCAATTCACGGAACAGCCAACTGAGTGATCAAAGCCCCAAATTTGATGTCGATAATGATATTCTCTTAGCTGAAGCAAACAACAGAAAAGCTGAAGCCCAGAAGCTGTTTCAAAGGAGAGATTATCAAAGAGCTTTGATCCAGTACGAAAAGGCCATTAATATTCTACCAAAATCACACTCCGATGATGTGGCCGATTTGCGTAGCAACATGGCGCAATGTTATATCGAAATGGGTCCTTCAGAATATAGGCGTGCTGTTAACGAATGTGATTTAGCCCTTGAGGTTTCACCTGAATACACAAAAGCTCTTTTGAAACGCGCCAGGTGTTATGAATCTTTAGGCAGATTGGAATTTGCCCATCGGGATGTGGAAAAGGTTTTGCGTTCGAAGCCAAATAATTTGGTGGCTCTAGAGATTTCAGGGCGGATCAAACCATGCTTACAACAGGAGGTCGATTTGAAGGATAAGTTGGTGGTTGTGAGTCAAACTACCGATGTTGCAAAAGCAAAACCAAAGAAGAAAGAAACCCCAAAAGTTAAAAACGTTCGCATAGATGGAGAGAAGGAAAAGTGTAAAGACAATGATAAAGAGGGAGTTAAGTGTAAAGTTGAAAATAATGAGGTGGAGAAATATAAAAGTACTTTGAAAGATGTCTCAGTAAAAGAAAAACCTTTAAAGGCCTATAAACTTGTTTTTGGTGAGGATATAAGGTGGGGTCATGTACCAACAGGTGCCACCCTTAGCAAGGTACGGGAGGTTGTTAGTAGCAAGTATCCTGGCTTGAACAGCTTTTTGATAAAATATCGTGACAAGGAGGGTGATTTGGTAACTATCACAACAGCTGAGGAATTAAAATTGGCCGAAGAGACGGCCGATCCTCAAGGCTCAGTTCGTCTACACATTTCAGAAGGTACTTTTATTGAGGATTATGAGACGAACAAAGATACACAAACTTCCCTACAAGCCTCACCTCAAGAAACATTCTCCGAAAATGGAAGCTACCATTTTGTTGTTGATGAGTGGATTGTAAAATTCGCTAAATTATTCAAAAACTATGTGGGTGTTAGCTCAGATTCTTGTTTAGATTTCCATGAAATGGGAATGAAATTGTTCTCTGAGGCAGTGGAAGATACAGTTACGTGCGAAGAGGCACAAGAATTTTTTGAATTGGCGCAAGGAAAATTTCAAGAGATGGCAGCTGTTGCATTTTTCAATTGGGGCAACATCCACATGTCCCGAGCTAAAAAGCGTCTTCGTTTAACAGAGGAAGATGAACTGACACCTGGACCTATCAAGAAGGCTTATGAGTGGGCACGACAAGAGTACACAAGAGCAGAAAAAAGGTACAATGAGGCCTTGAATGTGAAAGCTGACTTTTATGAAGGGTATCTTGCGATCGCGCTCGAGAACTTTGAGCATGCAAAGCTTTGCTGGAATTATGTGATTAACTCGAGAATTGACTTGGAGAAATCTTGCATTGAGGTTTTGGAGATGTTCAATAAAGCTGAGGATAGTATTGAAAAGGGAACTGCACTATGGGAGGAGTTGGAGGGAAGACAGACAAAGGAAATGGGAAAGGATAATAGGGGTAATCTGGTAAATCCTGACATGAGGTGTCAGATAAATGTTCTGTGGGGTGCAATGCTTTATGAGAGATCGATTGTTGAGTTCAAATTAGGGCTAGAAAATTGGGAGGAGTGCCTCATGGCGGCTGTCGAGAAATTTGGCTTATCTGGTGTATCCCCGACTGATATTGCTGTTATGATAAAGAATCACTGTGCAAATGAGACAGCACAAGAAGGTATGTATCAGTACTCAAATAGCTTGCAAGATATCCATATAATAGTCCAGCATCAAACTGCTTGGGACATGTGTTTTGGTATGTTCGTGTCCACAAGGCATCAAGATTTGTCCACAAGTCATCGAGATATATTAGCCGCTACCATGCAGGACAAATTCAGTTTTGATTTTTGATTATGTCACCGTGCTTTACTGTTTATATCTGATCAGAAAAATTCACAGAAAATTTTATTAAATCAAAATAAGTCCCACACTAGAAAGATGAAATCAACCAGACAGAAAAAATCAATGTGTACGAGTTCCCCATTGCATTTTTTGTTGAATTGACCAAAAGAAAAGTACTGAAAGATTTTCTTTTCCATAATTTCTTTTAGGTTGTAATTTCAAAATTGATGAGATAATTCAAGCTTGGAATGAGATATATGATGCTGAAAGGTGGATTCGAGGCTTATCATCTTTTCGGCTCGAGCCTTTACTTAGGAGAAGAGCCCCACAATTGTACCCGTCTTTATAAAATTTTGACTCCCAAGTAAATAAATGCAAATCTTTAGGAGGGCCTTTGTGTAAGGTAAGAGCACAACTTTTTCTCCATCTTCCCATCTTGTTCTTGTATTAATTAGTTTGTCAGCCTGATAATTTGGACAATATCTGATGTTTTTAAGTGTGAAATATGCAATTCATGATTAAAGAAAGCTGAATTGAGATCTACTGGTATCAAACTATTGTGCTTTTTCTTTTTTAAAGTGTAAATTGTGTTGGAGACCAGTTTATTGTTGATACTTCTTTTTATATTTGTCTAGATGTGCCTCTTTATCTTTTTTTTTTTTGAAGGTAGGCTGAAGCCTACTTCGATTTCATTAAATAAGGAAAAAGTACATTATTTATTTACAAAATGTGCTTCTTTATCTGAATTTTAAAATACCTTTGACTTATTTTTGTGCAGGTACGTTTGGTTCCTTGAGGCTCTGTTCGGCTGTAACCCACGCATGTGGAAAAATGAAAATTTGCTTAGAGCAAATTTTTTTTATCTCACGCGCACAGTGATTTTCAATTCAATTTCTATGCTCATTCTCATGCGTGGGATGCTTCCGAACTGGAGACCTTTATTCTGGTTCATTTTCTCCTTTCTTCATGAAATGTATGTTAGTAGAAGAAGTTGTTTTATTCTTCACATTGGACTAACAGCATCCACCGCTTTTTTTCCCCTGCACACAGACCACACTGGGATATCTGATGGCATTCATTGCCATCACTGATTCTTTTATTCTTTTTTTTACCTAAAAAATATGTACTGCAAATAATGTTTTGGGGGAAGAGATGTATATTATTGGAGGTCTATTGATGTTTTTTTTTATCTTTAGGCGTTTCCTTTGTTTTAATGCAAAAGTATGATGAATATGATTTGCTTTTGTTTGTATTGTTTGGGCTTTATCTTTTTCTAAAACATGCATGAAGGAGAATTGTTTTTGTTATGTTATTCTCTCTCTACCCTGTCAGAGATCTATTTATGATCTAATTTGTTACTTTTAAACTTGCTTGAACATCTCTCATGTATATATGTACTACTTTGAGCATATCTCAATATTAAGCCCAGGCATAATACAAAGGAAGATAAGAAAAATGACAAAAAAATAACCAAAAAATGACTAGTTAAAATCACCGAATATATACATGACATAGTATTGTCAAATGATTTAAATTCAGAATATATGGTGGCGTTAACTAATCTTTTTTCAAATTCAATACGGGAACAAATCGAAAGTATAACCCGGCAGGAAATCATTTGGATTAAATTAGAGAGTGCAAGTATAACCCGATTAACCCGATTGATTATTCAACCGATTCGATTTGGAAAACTACAAATTTTAATATTTTATGGTTGATTATAGTTTTGTTTTGCCAAACCCGATATCTAATATTTGATTGCGGATTGTAGAATAAAATATGAATGAAACCCGACTTTTTATATTTTATTACATTATTATTTTGCTAGTAATAAAGTTTTTTCGATTTTATAAGATATAATTTGTTGATATTAGAAATTCATACGTTATTTTTGTCAAGTTTTTAATTTTTTCTTTTTTAGATGTGTTATTTAAATTATTTCTAATTGTTGCTTCTTAGTTTTATTATCATACAAATCTTGTGTGAAAATAATGAAGTTTGTGAAACCCGCAAAAATTGATTGCCTAAACAAAGTATAAATCGGTGGTTTTTGTTTTTGGTTGGTTGGTTACGAATTAATGAAAAATTACATCTTGAATTATATCTAACGAATTGAAAACCTACACGAAATCCAACCTACTTGACCTATTTACACCCCTAGATTAAATATTAGTTAAATTTTGATCGTTGATTTTTCTTCAGAGTTAAGTGGTGGCAAGTTATTTTTTTTCTTGACACATTATTGATCCGCAACACAATTTCTTTTTGTTTTAATGACAATAATTGCACATTTTTTAATATTTTATAATTTAATGTTTATGTAAATGAATAATATTTTTTATGTGAAAGGTGTGTTTGTCAGTATCTACCAAAATTGTATATAAAAATACGTATATATAAATTTTCACATTATATATATAAAATAATATAAAATTTTATGCACGTATATTTTTCATATCACATATTTATAACTCATGTAAAATCACATAAAATTACAATATTATATATAATTATATATAATTATATTATATATAGAGGAGGGTTCCGCTGCCTCAAAATTACATGCCTCAATCTGCCTCAAATTTTAAATCATAGATCAGATACAAGATGAGCGATCCAAATCAATTTTCTTTTCTCTTATGTTGGCTCCCTCTCCCCTTCGTTCCGACTTGAAAGATGAGCGATCCAGATCAATTTTCTTTTCTCTTCTGTTGTCTCCTCTCAGGTTTAGGTAGCTTGAGGAGACTTGAAAATGCTCTCTGTAGTGCTCAATTTGAAGAATGAAAGCTTTTTTGAATGTTTGGATGATCTTCTGGGTCGGATCTGACATCTTAATATAGGTTGAGCACTTCTTGGAGTCTTGAACAGTGAAGAATTGCCTCTAGCGTTACAACATTCTCCATAACGCCTGGAGAAGGCAATGCCCTTATGCAGCTGACAACTGGGCCACAGACCTCCTAACACGTTATAACGCATGGGTATGGCGTTATAACAAATGGCCAGGCGTTGTGACGCCATGCTGGAGCGTTACAGTAACGCTTGCCTCGAACTTTTCCAGCAGTTTGGCATTCTCTATCCTCCTAAGGGGTTGTGACGCCTTGATGACCCGTTATAACGAGTTGCTGACTCGTTATAATGCCTGGACAAGCGTTATGGTAACGCATGACTCAGCCTTGTGCCTTGAAGCCTTTTCTTGATGCTTAGATCATGTCTTGACTTGTCCAGGGCATGTATGAGCATGTTTGACATCGGGTTGTATCTGTTTAATCTGCATCTCACCAAAACTCAATTGTGCAAGGTTAATACTTCATGTATTTTGCAAATTGTCAAACAAGAGATGAGTTGATGAATTAATATCAAATTAATTCTAACAATTACACGCTAGTTGAGAGGATACAATTAGTTCTTGATCTTTGTTGTGAGAATGATATAATCTTCATAGTCACATCCTTTTAAATTGGAGTTGCTCTTGTTAGTATTATAAATATTGCACTAATCTTGAGTTTGCTGAATTTCTCTGAAAGATAGATAACACATGAGGTCCAGATTCATACCACTCCATGACAACAGAAATGATCCGAGGCATGAAAGTTGCCCCAACATATAACACAATGTAGCAGCATCACCTAGACAACTATATATAAGAATATCAATGATTAACCAAACACATGAGCTTCGCTGAAAATTTTCTATTTTAAGCATTATCCATGTGTTTACTGGTTCAAAGTTAGATTTGACAAAGTATGCTCGGATGACCTGCATGACCTAAATAAAAATTCACTGAATAAACAACAACAAAAT
The DNA here is from genome assembly GCA_964058865.1 of Eleocharis quinqueflora. Taxonomy (NCBI): domain Eukaryota; kingdom Viridiplantae; phylum Streptophyta; class Magnoliopsida; order Poales; family Cyperaceae; genus Eleocharis; species Eleocharis quinqueflora. The sequence goes on along the minus strand of CAXKVX010001019.1, from coordinate 56,236 downwards.
GCAAATTTTCATAAACTTGATAAATAATTCAAAGCAAATAATGATTACTACTACCCAAATTGGCATAGTGAATTAAACTAGAAGATACTCGTAACATTTAAGTGTGATTCAGGCTGATAAACATAAAATTAAGAATATAAACATAATTTAACATAAATTGACTATGATGTCTTGATTCAATGGCAGCTCAATAGTTGGTTAAATGAACATGGAATTCAACTCATAAACTACTATTCACAACTATTTTTTTCAAATTTTCAACTATCAAAGCATTCTAGATTTTGGCACAGTAAAAGTATTTCTACTAAACTAACTAACTAACTAATAGGTAAATCAGACAAATTCTAGGAAGAACAGAAGAGGCGTATCTAATCAAGTTGTAGATTAGAGGAAATTCGATGGAGGCTAATCATTTTTTTCTAGCATGGGAGCGAAGGCACGAGCAGAAAACTACGAAAGACAACCGAGGGATAGCTCCAATCACCGACAAGATCAGACTGGAGCCCGACAGAGAGATAGAGAGAAAGAGCTCTGATTACTGATCAAATCAGAGATAGTGTGGCAAGAGAGAGCTTCGGTCGCCAATCATGGATCCAGTATTTTCGTCAGGGGAGGACAAGATTCATAATTTTTTTTCAGGGGAGGACAAAATAACACAAATTTTCAAATATACATAGTTATTTAGCAAAAAAATTCGACAAATCGCACAAATACACTAAACAATTTTGTGAAATTTTTTTCCAAGGGGGGCACTTGCCCCCCCTGGTTGTACATGGGTCCGCCCCTGCATGGATCCGATTGTCGAATAGATCATACAGGAGCATGACAACGAGAGAGAGCTCTGATCGCCATAGAGCGTGAGGGAGAAAATGGAGGCGGAGATCATATCAGGACTCCATGAGAGAGAGGAGAAAAAAGAAGCAGAGATGAAAGAGCAAATGAAAGGCCAAATTTTTTTTAATTATAAAATAATATATATAATTAAATATATAAGAAATTGTCAGGAAAAATTAGAGATCTGCTATCCTCGCAAATCCCACTGACGAGTTTACTTTTATTTGGAAAAAGATGCATGCTATGCCTAAACTCGCCACTGGCAGTGGCGAGTATAGCATGCACCAATAATTGAGCATCAAATATGTCGATCCAACGATTGAGAAAATGCAAAGTTTATACTCGCCATTGGCACTGGCGAGTATAAAATGTGTTGTTTTCAATACTTGTGTTTTCTGCTTAACAAAAGCTATTCTCGTCACAGTCAGTGGCGAGTTTAGGCTCTATACTCGACACTTGCAGTGGCGAGCATAGCATGTTTCCCTTTTTTTAGTTGCAAAAATGTAAAAAAAGTTAAACTCGCCACTGTCAGTGGTGAGGACAGCATATCCCAAATTTTTCCTGCCAATTTCTTATATATTTAATTATTTTTATTATTTTTATTATTTTTATTAATTAAAAAATTCGAAATGAACGGTACATAGGAAAGAGATGTTAACATGGTCTGTACTTGGACTTAGTACACAAAATCAATTGTTGATTAAACCTTGGGCCTTTGCGACTAAATGGTTTGTTGAGTAACTTAAATTAGATTAATATTGCAACAAAATCAAAGAAAAGGCTCAAATAATCAAATTTGAGTTTGATGTGTTAGTGAAAATTTCAAATTATATTGCAACAAAAAATTTATTGCATTATTGTTTATATTTTGCAACAAAAAAATTTGTTGAAAAAGTTTTTATCACAACTAATATTTTGCTGTAATTGTACTTTTATTACCTCGTTTTTTTTATAAAATATTACATATTACCACAAATTTTGTTTTATAGCAATAATTTGTGTTATTTCCACGAATTTAAAAATTGTTATAATAAATTTGTGGTAAAAGCTCATTTTTGTGTAGTGATAATTAATAATTTAATATCTTGTCATGCACATTACTTTAAACCGTTTCTTGTTTCAAGATTCGTGTTCTCTCAATCTCAAAAACACTCCTAGCTACGAATGTATAACGAAGAACAGATCCATGCGGGAGAGGATATTTATTACTCTAATCAAGTATATAGATCATATATTCATATCACACTTGTTTTTAGTAGAGTCAACCCTCCTGTTCTCCACCTCTCTCTCTCTCTCTCTTAATTTCTCTCTCTCACACTGTCACACAGTTGTGTGCAAAAGACACCAATTAATGAAGAGGCCTAATAACTTTCTTCTTCAGCTCCTCTTCATCCCCCTTGCCTTCTCATACCTCTTTTTTCTCCTCTATCACATCACTAATTCAAAACCAAAATCCAACTTCTTTCAAAAGAATCAAAACCTTAATCCTAGTTTCCTGCAGCCTCCTTTCAAGGTCTATGTTGCTAACCTACCTCGCTCATTCAACTACGGTCTACTTTCCGACTTCTACTCCCTTTACGGTTCAGATAACCGCCTCAGTGCAAATCCCAATGCGAACCGTTTCTCGTCCTTCTTTCACCGCTTCTTCAAAACTTATTTATCATTGCCTCCTTATCCTGAAAACCCGCTCATAAAACCGCATGCTGCTGAGTACTGGCTGCTAAAGGATCTTGAAATGAACAAAAATCCGGAAGGAGCATCGGCGGTCAGAGTGCAAACTTTTGATGAGGCAGATGTTGTTTTTGTACCTTTTTTTGCTAGTCTAAGTGCAGAGATGGAGCTTGGCTGGGGGCAAAAAGGGAAATTCAAAAAGAAGAATGCAGAGAAAAATGGCGACTATAGACGACAGAGGGAAGTGGTGGATATAATAAAAGCTTCGCCGGCATGGCAGAGGTCCGGTGGACGTGATCATGTCTTCGTTATGTCCGGTATGTGATAGTATAATATTATAAATTATCTTGGAATGGTTTTCCAGCATATTGCTAAATACTTTTCTATATGTAATTGGCTACAATATATTTTATGAACATTAATTACAAAGCTATGCCTAGTCACAATTAAACTTTTTTGTGAAAACTGCATGCCTAGCTAATATCAGGGTTAGATGTGAAATAAATGATTATATAGCCAAAATGTTTGCTTAAATGTAACAACTAAATTAATGGTGATTGTAAATTGCACGATATATAGTATATATATGTATGAAATTACTTTGAGTCTGCATATATATTAATTTCCTCTATAATTTGTTAACTTTCCTTGATTATTAATTAGTTCCTCTTTTCTTTTTTTGAAACATATTAATAATTAGTTCTCACAATATTAATTAAGGCCTTAATTAAGGGATAAGAAGTAAAAAGGGATCGTGTATATAATTAAGACAAAAAAAGCTACATTGAGAAATAAACCTATCTCCAAGTTCTAGCGTAAGTTGTTTAAATTTTAGACAGTTCAAATAAAGTCAAGTCATTTTTAGAGGTTCGTTATATATATTAATTAATACGTATTATTCAAATAGGACCGAGAGAGAGAGAGAGAGAGAGACTCAAACATAGTTTTCAAAAAAAAGAGAGAGACTCAAACATGGAGATTCTCGTACGAAATTAATAATGCCAATGAAACTAACCCATTGGTTACAGAAATACATTAATTGTACTTGATTAATTATTACGTGAGATTGAAGTTGAAGTTTAGTAATTTAGTACTTAATTAATTGTTTACTAATTGGTCATATCTGACATTTTTCTTAATTGTATACATTCTATCATTATTTACTAATTAAGCCATCATCAAGCATTTAATTTCTGACAACTCTTTAGATCCACACCCCATAGTATTAGCCAAATAGATAATCCTGATAGGGGCTTAATCTCTTTTCTCCTCAGCTGTGCCACATAAAAAATCATGGGTGGCCCGACCTACATCTTTCTTTTCTTGTTGTGTTAATCTGGAGATTCTTGTGTTCTAAAGTTCGGTATGTTAGATGTATGAGCTCCTCATTTTATATATATAAATATAGGAGCGGCCGATTTGGAGTTAGGGGGCTGATTTACAAGTATAATTTAATTTAAATGTTATAAAGATATCAAAATTTAATTTTGATCAAATTATACAAATTTTTAATAAATATTTTAACTAAAAATCTTACTGTTTAATTAAATTTAATTAAAAAATTAAACAATGATACAAACTTTTCTGAGTCAAAGGAGGGGTCGGGGCCCACTCTGCCCCCCCCCCCCCCCCCCCCAGTTCCGCCCCTATATATATATATATATAAAAATATATAAATAGTTGCACTCTTCTATCAAGCAGCTAGCTATATATGTATTTACTTTAATTTGTTGTTATATGAATTATTATTGATAAGTATAAATGATGCTGTTGTGTAATGCATGCTGTGTACGTAAAGTTAGTAATATGACTAGCCACCTAAACCAAAAAAAATTTAACTTTTAAAACCGGATTGCACTTGCATCCGGTTTAAAAGCCTTCTAAAATTACGTCTATTAATTTAATCGTTCTGAGTCTTTAAAATCGGACGTCAAGTTAGGATTCGATTTTAAAGGATGATGGTCTAGTGTTAAATATGTTATTTAAAAGAGGACATTGTGGAAAGGTCCTATTTAAAAGAGTTTTTTAGAAGCGGTCATTTTTGTTCTGTTTAAAAAGTTAAACTTGTTGTAGTGTAGTACACTTATACAATGAAATATAAATAAATTTTAGAGTTCAAATCAATCAATTAAGTAAAACAAAATATGTCGTATTTTTTTAACTTTATTTTAATTATTCACACATTAAACGAAATCATATATTTTTTTAATATTCATAAATTTGCACGCATCAAATTAACTAATTATCTGCATAGGTTAAATAATTAGTTAAGGAAATGTCTATCACATAATAACAAGGGTCCGTATCCTACGGGGCATGGGCATGTGCATGCATGCTTTGAGGCATTGACTTGGGGCATTGTTGGGGGCATTGGATACATTTTCTAATTACAATTACCTATACCATTTTGTTTCAAGGTTTATTTATGATTTTAGTTGTGTATCATGTATTCACTTGCATACAGTTATAATACATATATAGCTAGCTGGTTGATAGAAGAGTGCAACTATATATATATTGAGAGAGAGAGAAAGGCTAGGGTGCTTCATGGAGCACCAAATCGCTCGTGCTTCACATCTGTTACATCTAATTTGAAAATTCCAACGATCGATCCGAACCGTTGAACATGATCTACATATTGAAATCTACTTGGAGATTGAATTTTATATTTTTTTGAATTTTTTTGCTATTTTTTTAAAGATGTAGAAAAGTTGATAATCAAACGGTTTCTAAATCAACAAAACTTGCAATTTTCCTACCTCTCTAAAAAATAGCAAAAAGTTCAAAAAAATGTAAAATTCAATCTCCAAGTAGATTTCAATATGTAGATCATGTTCAACGGTTCGGATCGGTCATTAGAATTTTTAAATTGGAGATACGGTGTGGAGCATTAAAGATGTAGGATATAACATACAAATGTATAGTTGAGATATGATCGTCAGATTACTCAATGGATATCCATCCGATAAAATATTAAAAAAATGCAAAAAATAAAAAAACCGTTTTCAAGTAGATTTTAGCATGGACAACATTTTCAACGGTTCAGATCGTCCATTTGCATTTTGATACTTGAGATATGATCGTAAGTACGATAGAGCTTGGCGCTTACGTAAGTACCATAGCCTGACTCTCTCTCTCTCTCTATATATATATATATATATATATATATAAAAGAAGGAGCTCAATTGATTTGCAATTTGGTACATTATATACTTATCAAAATATAATCACATTCATAATATATAATGTATCAAAAGTATATCACAAAGGCAAAGTGCGTACAATCACAAATATAACATACAAATGTATATCCTACATCTCTAAAGTCACAAATACACAATATCACAAATAATAATTGATAAAATTGCAAATCAATGTTTATACCTCAACGATATCGCTCGCTCAATATGAAGAAGGATACAAATGAAGCTCTTGAAAGAAATTAGAGTTATTATTGAAATTCGATAACACAAAGTAATATGTGTAAATAATTCATTCTAAAATATAGTTTGCACAATAAGCTTTAGCGATATCAAGCTAGATGCATCATGATACGTCGTAGCTATTTGGTACATCGATCGCATTACGTAATATCCACACTCCCAGCTATTGGGTTGCAGAGGGCTCTACAAAAATTACAAAGTAACATACTATTTTGATAAAAGGATCAAATCCTACTAAATTGATCTAATTGCGAATACAATTCAAAATAAGTATAGAACACGTACCTTGAGTTGTTTGACCTCGAATTTACTCGTTTTGCTCCATTGCATCCGTTGATAATATTATCGATGCGCCCTATACAAAGTTAATAGAAGTAAAAATCAATACAACTAATCATCTATATATATTATAAGTGCTTGAGATTGAGATAACTTACGCATTTAAAACCGGAACGATGTCTAGCTTGTTCCCTGATTGTTTTGCGAATCAATAACATAAATTTGCTCGAAGGAGATTTGCAAAACAATCAGATACCAATGGGGGCTACAAGTATTCACATTTAATCTAGTTAGTATTTATAGAAAATAAGTTATTATATTATCAAAAAGGTTAATTATTCTAACCCTTGAATGTACGACAAAAAAATAATGGATGACGAGTCTTGGAGAGCCGAGAAGAATGACGTAACGTAATTCACCATAGAGGCAAAATCTTTCATCAAATTAGTCACCGAGCAACAGGCAGGATCAAGTAAGGCAAACTTCGACAAGATCTCGAACCTCTCAAGATGCTCCGCTAGAGCCCTGCATGTATGTTAATAAATTGCAATTATATTTGAATTTCAATTATGGATAATTTGAATTAATAATAAGTTTGAAGATCCTTACTTGCACCATGTCTGAAGAAGCGTGGCGCCTAGCCAAGAACCCGGCTTGAGGAGGTCCATGACCTAACTCTTTGGCATGTAGTGCGTGCCATCTAATCCGAACAAACTCAGATTGCCGAATTCGAATATAGTTTGGTCATCTCGTTGGTTCATCACCTGTTCAATTGGATTTTATGAAATTGCAATTTCAAGTAAGGTTATAACGAATTTGAATTCTTTTTTCTATTCTAAATACAAAGAAAAAGGTGCTCACCGTATTATACAATTTCATGCCTGATTCGTCAAGGAGCGCCAGCAATTCATCGGAAAGAAGTGGTGCCCTGTGAGGACCCGGGCTTTCCATCGACGCCTTTCCTTTTTTCTTCGGCTCGACTTGCTTCTTTTGTGCGGGAATTTGCGCTTAAATCATGTAAGTATGAAATTCACACACAATATATAAAAAAATTAGAAAATAATTGAATACCTGCTCGGGAGAATACAACTCGACTAACAATGCAAGCCAAGTGAGAAAATGATCGCTTAGTTCACCCGCTGTAGTTAATCCGTCTAGTGGATTAGGAACAAGAGTGTCTTCTTGGCCTTCAACCACTTCATCGATGCTCACACTAAGCTGGCCGGGCTGGACAGGCACGTTGTGAACGGTGCATTGTGGAGTTACAGTTTCGTACACCACTAACATCATGCTTGTGTCTTCATGCATGACGTATAACTTGTACGGTATAGGCTCCTCAAGGATAAATAAGAAAAGATGTAATCAACGTAAGGAAAGATGTAATCAAACAAATTCAACGAAATGAACACAAATAATAGCACGAACTAAGTATGCAAATATAAAGAGAAAGAACGATAACCAGTATATCATCGTAGTCTACTAAGCCTTTAACACCAGGGGTCATGTACAGAGTAAATCGTGGGTTGCATATAGTTTGTTGTAGCACCGCACTACTTGGACCTGCTTGAAGCATCAATTCTTGCATATGTTGTAATTGATGCTGCAATTTATCGTACTTCGCCCGGCTGACCCATTTCTCATGGATATTCTTCCTTCTCGGCCCCTTTCCGAAGATATATGTCAGCCCGACCTGTCCTGAGTAGCCGCGCACCCTCCCTTCGTGCTCCTTTGTCCCGATAGCAGCAGTCAGTAGAGGTGTCAGAACCCGACCCGACCCAAGGAACCCGCCCGACCCGACTTGACCCAAGCCCGACCTGACCCGATTTGTTAGAAAGTCAAACTAACCCGAACCCGACCCGACCTGACCCGACACGACCCGTAACCCGATCTTATACGACAACGGTTGACCCGTAACCCGACCCGACCTGACATGACCCGTAAACCGATCTTACGCGACAAAGGTTGACCCGTAACCCGACCCGACCTGAGATGACCCGTAACCCGATCTGAATCGACACATAGAGACCCGAGACCCGACCCGACCCGACATGCTTCGACCCGTGACCCGATCAGAAGCGACACCAGTGGACCCAATACCCGACTCGACCCGACCTGCTTCGACCCGTGACCCGATCAGAAGCGACACCCGTGGGCCCGATACCCGACCCGACCCGACCTGCTTCGACCCGTGACCCGATCCGAAGGGACACATGTAGACCCGAAACCCGACCCGATCCGACCCAACCTGAGATGACCTGTAACACAATCTGAAATGACACATGTGCACCCACCAATCTGGATCGTTCGATTAGATTTGAACGGATCAGATTTTATAATACAAAAGCCCTCTTGAATTATATAATCGGCGGTCAAGCGTTCAGATCTAATCATGATTAAAATATTATAATAATAATAATAATAATAATAATAATAAATAATAATAAATAAATATAATATTAATAATATAATAATTATTATCATAAATAATAATAATAATAAATAAAAAAAATATATAATTATTATTATCATAAATAATAATAAATAATAATAAATAATAAAATAATAGTAATGTTGAAATATTATAATGATAATAAATAATAATAACAATAATAATAAATAATAAATAATAACAAATAATAATAAATAGTAAATAAAATAATAATAATAATAAACTGATGTCGCCCGATCCGACCCTTGACTCCAAGGGTGTCGGCACTCGTCGTCCTGAGGCCCGAACTGACGTCGCCCGACCGGACCCGTGATTCTAAAATTGTTGGCACTCGTCGACCCGAGGTCCGACCCGACCCGAGACCTAGAAGTTGTCGGTACTCGTCTACCCGAGGCCCGACTCGACCCGAGACCTGAAAGTTGTCGGCACTCGTCGACCCGAGGCCCGACCTGACCCGAGACCTGAAAGTTGTCGGCACTTGTAGACCCGAGGCCCGACCCGATCATGTTCGACCCAACCCGTGACCCGAAAGGTGTCGGCACTAGACGACCCGTGGCCCGACCCGATCTCGCCCGACCCGACCCGTGACCCGAAATTTGTCGGCACTGGACGACCCGTGGCCCGACCCAATCTCGCCCGACCCGACCCGACCCGTGACCCGAAAGTTTTCGATAATGGATGACCCGTGGCCCGACCCGAACTCGCCCGACCCGACCCGTGACCCGAAAGTTGTCGGCACCGGATGACCCGAGACCCGACCCGACATCGCCCGACCCGACCCGTGACCCGAAAGTTGTCGGCATCGGACGACCCGAGACCCGACCCGACCCGACCCAAACCCGCCCGACCCGCCCAATTGCCACCTCTAGCAGTCAGTATGTCATGGTGTCGATCCTCTTTGAACGCTCCCTGAGCGACTTCCAAAGATTTTGCTACCTGACATAAAATAATGTAAATTCAAAATAAACCCCAACACTATTAATCAATAACTAAAGAATTTAATCAATGTCGGCAAAATTCAGACAATAATAAGTATAAGAATTAGAAAATAGTATAAAAAGCGCATACCGCTCACTTAGCGATATCTCTCGTCGCCTCATTGATAATTACGTACTCCTCATCCTTTACTCTTCTAGCATGAGCTCTAAGAAATGACATACTCCTATCACCGACGGAGGGGCTCACCACTTCGGACTCCGGTCCTAGCCAATTAAATAAATCTAATTATTAATTAATCATAGCTTAAATCTTTAAAAGTCTTATTACAAGTCATAGAATTATTGAAAATAAATAGAAAGGTACCTTCATCAAGCTTGATAACATCAGTGGGTTTCCAGTTCTTCCTCGCGCTCTTAATGCCACCCGATCCAGTCGTGTGGTGATGCGCCATTTTTTTGCGTTTACTTTATTTCGCTGCCTTAGCGACTGCAAAAAGAGATTATAATATACTTGTTAATATACCAAATACCAATTAAAATTTCAAATTACAATTGAGGAGAAAAACAAGTCATACATTGAACTCCTCGCTGTGCGTGTACTCGATGAATTTCCTCCGATCCTCTTTAGTGATCGGTTCTTTCTTTTCCCACGGCAAGTGCGAATCGTCACGATAAATGTACTGCGACCTTAGTATTACCTTCCAACCCTTCCAAAGCACGCACATCTTTGCAAATGTCCTTTCCTTCTGGGAGTCATCTTTCATGTTCCATTCATCCTGCAACATACAACAAAATTGTAATTGATATATATATCAATTTGCAATTTTCGTATATGCAAATATGAGTAATGTAGTGTTTAAGATTTAACCTTAATTTGTCGCCAAAGCGTTTCTTTTAAATTGTTGTCGACATGCTCCCATCGCTTTATGCTACATGGCACGTGCATTCTAACAAACACACCTAGCCATGTTGATCAATCGTTGGCATACTCACCAATTGCTACGCCATTTTCATCGAACTCGATGTGCTTATCATCGTTGTTGCGTAGTTTTTGGTTGTGGCCTTCGATCTGACCTTTCGGCCTGAAGCACCTTTCGACGACATGACTGTCAATACAAACACATGTAACAATTAGATTAGAAGAAATACTATTATTCAATTAATAACTAAACAAGTTCGATTACAAATAGAGCTGAAATTAGTGGTAATTAGTTCAAACTAATCAAATAGACATCAAATTTTTGGTAAATAGCTCAAACTAATCAAATAGATCCCAATTTTTGGTAAATAGCTCAAACTAATCAAATAGGACCCATTGTTGGTAAATAACTCAAACTATTCAAATAGACCCCTTTTTTGGTAAATGTCTCGAACTATTCAAATAGACCCCTTTTTTTAGTAAATAATACAAGTCCATAGCCAACACAACCATTCAACAACCCAAATTATTGGTACGGATAATAGAGAGTCATTAGAGTTATCGTTAAGCAGTGAGCACGACAGCGAGAAGCGAGCAGCGACGCGAAGCAACGGTTCAGAGCAGCGGAGCAGAGCAGCGACAGAGCACGACTGCAAGCAACTGAGCGGAGAGCAGCAGCGGTGGTTGTGGAGCACGAAGGTGAGCACGTCTAAGAGCAGCGACGTCTTGGAGCACGGAGCAGCGGCGGCTGAGAGGCATCTTTACCAGGTCGAGAGTAGTGTATACTGGCGCGAATGAGAGAAAAAATAGAATAAGGGTTTGATATCGGCGCTTAAAACCCTTTAAAACCGTATCGAAGGAAGGCGTCCGGTTTTAAAGGCTTTTAAACCAAACCTAAATCTACCGTCCGGTGTTAAAGGTTGAGAGTAAGAATAAAAATGTTAAATGTCCAGGGATGACACGAAATACAAAGGAGCGTAATTTTTTAATACGAAAAAATTGTATGAAAACATTATTTTATTTATTTTTATAAGACTATTTATAATTTAATAAAATTGAAAATAATATTTAATACAAAAATTTATATGAAAAAATAATTTCATTTATTTTTATAAGAATATCAATAATTTATTATAATTGAAAAGAAAATGGAGCGTAAAATTTATAATAAAATATTTAACACAATTAATAAAAATTACAACAATTCATAAATTACATAAAGTAAAGTAATTAGAAAAATTCCAAAAATAATTAGTTATAAATTACAACAATTCATAAAAATTACCACAATTCATAAAAATTACAACAATTCATAAATTACACAAAGTAAAACAATTACAACAATTAAAAAAATAGTAGCTTCATCATGTCATTACAATAATGTATAGACAAAAAGCTATGTTTTTTTTATTTACGATGTTCGATCCATACACCTTCGTTGTGATCTGAATGTAGAATAAAAAACCAAATTAGCAATCGCAAAATAATGCAAAAAGATTGGATAATTAAGAGTAATTGTCAATTGAAAAGTACCTGAACATAAATAATGCGGCGCGTCGCTTTTGTCCACTGGATCAGCATCAATACCATTTGAAAATGGCGGTACTTCATCGAATTGATCGTCTTGTTGTTCGTCAGTGACATTCACGACATCGATAATTCGTCTTTTACCCGAAAGAACTACATGCCTCTTTTTATCGGCTGGATCAACAACATAAAACACTTGCTTTACTTGTATATTTGCGAGTATGAAAAAGTCATTCCGATGACCAACTCGTTTCATTCCGACTGTTGTGAATCCATATTCATTTTCCACATTCATACCACTTTCATTGAATCATTCACATAAAAATAAGGAAATCTTGAATCTTATGTAATTAAGTTCCCAAATCTCCACAATTCGATCGTAATATGACATTGCCTTGTCGCCATCAACTGGTAAAGCTTCTATTGTTATTTCGCTATTCTGCATTGTGCTCTTTTTATCTTATATTTTGGTGTACCAGGTAAAGCCATTCATGTCAAAACCTTGATGGATGAGCACGTTCAACGAGGGACCTCGTGCTACTAATACCAATGTCTCATTCCTCAACCCCTCAGATTTTACTTTGTCCCTCAAACGTTTTGTAAACTTCTTATTATGTTCATTGATGACCCAATCAGCACGACCCGATCGATTTTGCACCCTCAACTTGTCAAGGTGCTCTTGAACATAAGGAGGCACATCTTCAAGTTCCATAAGGACCTTCAAATGTGCTTTTTCTAACATGCACTCATCCACCTTTTCGATGATCGATCCCTTTATGCCACCCTTCCATTCTACCCTTGTGTCGAGACATCAAAAGTCCAATAGGATCGACTCCATCCATGTGATCGGTGTAGAACTCAATAACTTCTTCTGCAATGTAACATTCAACTATGTTCTCTTTGGACCGAGAACGACTCTGGCACAATCCTTTTAGTTGACCCATTCCTCTCTCAAAAGGATACATGTAACATAAATGCATTGGTCCGCACATCCTTATCCCCCTCACCAGATGAATGGTCAAATGAACCATTATATCAAAAAAATGATGGCGGAAAATACAACTCTAGCTTGCAGAGGGCCTGCACTACGTCAGTCTGCAGTTTTTGCAATTTGGAAACATCAATAACCTTGGAGCAAATTGAGTTGAAGAAAAAACACAACTTGGTGATGGTCCGCCTTACAGGGGGTTTCAAAATTCCTCGAATTGCAACTGGAAGCAACTGTGTCAACAAGACGTGATAGTCATGTGACTTTATTTCGATCAATTTCATTTCCTTCATCGACACCTTTGCTAAGATATTTGAGGAATAACCCGATGGGACCCTAAGGTCATTTAAGCACCCCAACAAACTCTTTTTCTCATTAGTTGTTAGAGTCCAGCTTGCTGCGGACAGGTATGTACGCTTTTCTCTTTCCACCGGTGCTAACTCCGGAGGAATCCCCAATTCCAACATGTCATTTCTCGCTTTGATGCCATCTTTGGTTTTGCCAGGAATGTTCAACAACAAACCAAGGATACTCTCGGCGACGTTCTTGATGATGTGCATACCATCCAAACAATGTCTAACCTCCAAATGTTGCCAGTAAGAAAGATCCCAGAATATGAACTTCATCTTCCATATTGAATCTTTGAGAGAGCTATTGTCGGACTTCTTCTCAAACTGGACCTTTACATTTTGTACCATCTCATAAATCCTTCTTCCGGATAATGGTTGTTTTGCTTTTACTATCTCTTCTTTTCCATCGAATTCCTTGGTCAAATCTCGATATGGATGCTTAATTGCAAGGTGTCTTCGATGTGCCATGTAAACGTTCATATAGTGACTCAATCGTATAGAATGCGTGTCTTCGCTGCAAATGGCACACGCTTTGCCCCCTTTAATCTTATAACCAGATAAGTTTCTGTATGCGGGATAGTCATTGATCGTGCAGAAAATCATGGCACGAAGAGTGAAGTGTTCTTTCAAATGCGAGTCGTACACTTCCTCTCTTGCACTCCATAATTTTTGGAGGTCATCCATCAATGGTGCAAGGTACACGTCTATATCATTTTCAGGTTGTTTGGGCCCCGAAATCAACAATGACATCATTATGTATCTTCTTTTCATGCACAACTAGGGAGGAAGGTTATACACATACAGTAGCATCGGCCATGTACTGTGACGGCTACTCATGTTGTCGTAAGGATTCATTCCGTCTGTACATAGCCCCAATCTTAAATTTCTAGGCTCGCTCCCAAAATCCCAGAATTTCCTATCTATGTTCCTCCATTCGGAAGAGTCGGCGGGATGTAGTAGTTGTTCATCCTTTACCTACACTCAGAGTGCCATCGTAATAATTTGGCATCTATTGGATTCATGAAGAGATGCTGAAACCTTGGTATTATCAGTAGGTACCATAACACTTTTGCGGGTGGTCTTTTCTTTTCATCCTCACTCTCATTATCGCTACTCGATTTGTATCGTGATGCATTACACATCGAACATTTATCTAGGTAAATGTACTCCTTTCTATAAAGTATGCAGTAATTCGGACATGCATGAATTCTCTGCACCTCCATACTCAAAAGTTTCTTGGCATCGTAAGTTGAATTTGGCAACACATTATTTTCTGACAACATTGCTCCTAAAAACTGGAGTAAAGATGTAAAACTCTTATCGCTCCATCCATTCTTGACTTTCAGGTTGTACAATTTGAAAACAACGAATATTTTTGAAGATTTCGTGCAATCAGGAAATAACGGTATATTAGATTCGTGTTGAAATAAGTTATTCAAATTTCGGAAATGTAAGCACAATCATTTTCAACATCACTCATCATTTCATCCAACTGAATCACATTGTTTGTACATTGCGAGTTATCTATATTTTTCGTAATTTCTACAATTTCATCATCCCTTGACTCATCTCGTACATTTTCAAGATTTTCACTCAATATATTTTCACCCGGTACATTTCAAGATTTCACTCAATATATTGTCACCATTTACATTTTCAAAAGTACTCGTCCCGATTACTTGTACCGAACTTTCGGCTTGCTCTTCATGCCATATCCATCGGGTGTAACATTTCATAAATCCATCTCAGATCAAATGTAGTTCAACCTCATCGATCTCCCTATGCCTAATCAAGTTCTGACATTTCGAATAAGGACAGAGAAGTGTATTTTCACCCTGCAATTTCATATATTCCACGGCACACTTCATAAATTCTCAACTCCTCTACGACGATCCATCTGAAAAAAAAATTATCCTCATGTAAATTATGTGGTAATATATATGGTTATTTAGAGCTGCATAAGGTTATGGGCTGGCCAACCATCATAACCCACTCTTTGAACACTTTGTCTCATTAGTGAATATATGATAGTTGCAATCTAGTGTTTGTGAAAAATTCGGCAGGATTTCCCCTCAGCTCCCAAATACGTCGACGCACACTTGCATGTACGCACGTATTCGTGAGAACAATTGGAAAAATACCGAACCGAATTCTCCACAAACACCAGATTGCAAATATCATATATCCACTAATCCTAAATGAGACAAAGTGTTCAAAGAGCAATCCATACGGGGGACTATTCGAAATTAATTCCTATTGGTTAATCTCGAACAGGTACCGACCTAAATTATTTTTTTGTTCCGATATTTTGGTCTTATATGAAAATACTTACATATATTAACATATAAGTGTATATTATATATATACATATGTGGGTGTGTGTATTCAATTCAATTCTATGCAATGCAAATTAATTTCTTATCAAAAATATATGTATTAATTCGATCTACAAAACTAATTATATAAAAAGTAGATATTAATAAAAAAAAAATACCTCCAAATACTTACAATGGAAGAGATGGTGATGAAGATGAAATCATTGCAATTAATTTAACAAAATGATACATTAATAGCATTAAATATGGGAAAATTAATTAAGTACTAAAATTAATAAAAGAAATTATTTACCTTAATGGAGATAGAGGTCTTCAAATTTAAGAGACAACATAGACCATGTAACAAATTTTACAGTATACCAAATAAAAAAAACTTAAATGAGATTTAATGGTTTTGGAGAGTTAGATGGAGGTATTAATTTCTCGGCTGGTGGAGTTTCGAGTGGCGATTGCTAGTTGGGAGAGAAGAAAGCTGATCTAGGCGGGAGAGGGGGAAATATTTTTCGTGCTAAAATCTTTAAAAGCGGACTGTCTACAAACACCCACTTTAAAATATTTGTAAAAGCGGATGGAAGAAGCGCCCCGCTTTTAAATCTTGGCCTTTTAAATCGGACCCCTAACTTTTGTTCGGTGTTAAAGCCTTTAACATCGGACCGTGACAACCGCCCGCTTTTAAAGAGGGGGTTTAACACCGGACCATTATGTACTGGCCGGTTTAAAAAATAAAAATAAAATCAAATTCACCTCTTTTAAACCGAATGTACAGTTCTGTTCGGTTTTAAAGAGTAACTCCGATTTTAAAGGCTCTATTTTATAGGGCCTTTCTGTAGTAGTGTTATGTGTGTTATTTAATTCATTGATTACTTATTAAACTAATTCGCCTATACGTACATATCAACTATTTATGTAAAAGATAAAATAAAATTGAATGACACGTAGCATTTTTGGAACTTCATATTGATTATTTTCACAAAATTAATCGCATTCATTGTACCAAGTAATTACATTATGCCTTGAAAGACAAAGCTTAATTTATATCATACATTAATTATCTCTCTCTGTCTCTGGGGAGAAGCCCGGGTTACTACTCTAGTAAAATAAAAACATTGCACGATTATGAGTAACAATAATAATTTTTTATTTTAAATTCTAGAAAGGAGATTTTATGGCAAAATAATTAATGGTTACATTTTTTTATCCAAACATAACATTTGGCAATTTGTAGATTCTGTGGCAATGTGGCACATTCGAGGTGAGATTACGCCGGCAATTCTCCTTGTCGAAGATTTCGGAGGTTGGTATCAGACTGACATTAAAGCCACTTCTGCAAGTGAAGATGCGTGCAACTCCACCTACATCATACAGCATACTGAGGCATCATTGCTCAAGGATGTCATAGTACCGTACAACCACCTGCTTCCGAGGCTTCACATTTCTCAGAATCAGCCAAGATACACTCTTCTCTACTTCAAGGGAGCCAAGCATAGACATAGGGTATATAATTATATATATGATTTCATTTTAGGATTTATTTTACTTTATTAGTTCTTGCTTCAGATTTCAATAAAGGAATTTCCTGTACCAATAATTTTCAAATTATGAATACATTCCCAGATGAAATCTCCTAATTGTTTTTTTTTTGAAATAATGATCAACACTTGCTAGTAGTTGCTTCAAAATTTGCAACCAACTCTGATACTGGTAGAGACTAGCAATTTGTCTAATAAGAATTTTCCTTTTAAAACTTCTAATAAGCATTTAAGATTTGCTATCAAGAACTTTGCTTACCATTTATTTTAGATCAATGAACATAATTGCCCCTATACATTCCTAAGTAATACAACCATGTGACTGTACTGCTTATCTCATTTCAAATTAAAACACTTAAAACTACAGGGCGGTTCCATCCGAGAGAAACTATGGAAGCTGCTTAAAAACAAACCAAGAGTAAAAATGGAAGAAGGATCGCTCAATGCCACGGGTCTTGAAGAAGCAAAACAAGGAATGCGGGATTCCGAGTTCTGTCTGCACCCAGCAGGCGACACACCCACATCATGTCGCCTGTTTGATGCCATCGCCAGCCTCTGCATCCCTGTCATTGTTAGCGACCACATCGAGCTTCCGTATGAAGGGATACTGGACTACACTGAATTTGCAGTTTTTGTTTCAGTGAAGAATTCCCTCACGCCAAACTGGCTGGTGGAGCATCTGAAAGGATTCTCCGAGGAGCGGAAGGAGAGATTCCGTGTGAATTTGGCTGGCGTACAATCTTATTTCGAGTATGGTGGTTATAGTGGCAGAAGTGGAGGTGCTGTAAATCTGATTTGGGAAATGATATATAAGAAATTGCCAATGATTAGACAGGCTGTTGTTGCTGAGAGGAGGAACCTTGATGACAGCGAAACAAAATCTGTTACATGTCTTTGTACATGATATGAGCTTACAACTAGGATTTTTTTATTTCACATTTTTTTCCTTTGAACATTTTCCTTCTCTGTATCGTTCAGACAGTCAAGGAAAGATTATTTTTTGTTTTTCTTTTAACTTAATTTAGTGTATTTGTTCTCACGACAGTTTTGTCATTTATTATAAATTAAACTAAAATAAACTTGTTAAAGATCACCATATATATTGATGAATCTATTTTATAGATACAGGACTACTTGCAAGAACTTAAAGAGTATATAAATGATATCTTGTTTCATGATTGTTGTTTCTTTGGAATTATGTTTGAACTTTGAACTTGCCATTGTGCATATCGTGATTCCTATTTCTGCTTGGTCTCTTCTTGTGTTTACTGCAAGATTTTCCAAATGGATATTCTACTATGTTGCCAATATCCTCAGTTCTTGTTCAGCAACTAGATTACTGAATCCGATGGAGATGTTCGATAATTGGTCTTTCTTTCTTTCTCTTTTTCTTTTCTCTTTCTTTTTTCTGTTGGAGAGAGAGTAGTCCTTTTATTTTTTCTGTTGTGATGCTTTAGAGAGAGAGAGACTTAGGATATATATCACTTGGGGACCAAGAGCTCTTTAGTATGGATGGTAATTTTGTAATTCAATCCATCAATAATATGAAAATTACCAATCTCAATTTTCTGCACATTTAAGAATGTACTTCTATAATACATTATATTCATATATTTTATACTTTAGTGATCACTTATTATGAATACATGAAGACATATAATAAATATATAATTGTATAGTACATAAGTTCATGAACTATATGATTTGTATAGTGTCCCATACAATCCATTATTTTTTTATCCAACAATCTTCCACTTAGACTATGTATGCAATCTTGAATTATATATTAATGGAGCTCTTTATTGTTTGTACTTTAAGTATTGAACAATTTTGTCCATCAACCATGCTAGTAAAAGACTTATGCAGTATTCGCCATAATTATAAGTGACTAAACCAACATAAATAATGATATTAATATCACTAAATGACATAAATCATGCAGCGGGTGTGCACTGTGAAAATAACACCAACTGTGATCTACGTGTATATTTTCAACTTGGTCATCTTCTTTTGAGATCACTCGAATCCAATATAAAATCTTAACTTATTAATATACATGCACAATATACCTTTAAAACTTTAAACTATAACTTTAGAGTACATTATACCATACAACTGAATGTCTGTAAATATGCACAATAAGCACTAAAATAAAAATAAAAATTTGTCAGACTGAACATGCTCCGCTGAAATCAAACTCATACGAACAACATGCCCTATGAACACTTTGGGAATCAAACTCTTAGTCAGCAAGTCAACTATCATGAAATATGTACCGGTATGCTCAATACTAATAATACCATTGTGGACTCTTTCATTAATAGTTAGGAACTTAATACCAATATGCTTCGAATTGGTTGAGCTCTTGTTGTTATTTGAGTACAGCACCGCATAATTGTTGTCACAACTCACAATAAATGCATAGCATTCCAATGATATAAATGCCTAGCGGTCTAAACATCCATTTGATGCAACTCAAGATCTAAATGTGCTACTAAAGTCATGATGATCCGAAAATAATCTTTCATCGATACATGTGAGAAAGTTTCTTTATAATCTATGCCTTTCTTTTGGGTAAAATCCTTTGCAACAAGTCATGTTTTGTGTCGTTACACATTACCATTCAAATTTTGCTTACTTTTAAATATCCATTTACAAGAACATGTTTCACACCTTTCTGTGATGGAACTGTTGGACATTAATTTGGTGCAATTCAATTTAGGATATAGCCTTTACATTACTAAAAATCCTAACTAACAATTGCAATTCAATAAACAATTCTCCGTGCAACATGTTTGAAATAAAAATGAACTTACTTTCTTGAGTGTAGTCTACTTTCTTGAGTTCTTGAGTAAGTGGAAGCATGAACTTACTTTCCATCTCCAGTGTAGTCTACTTTCTTGAGTTCTTGAGTAAGCGGAGATGTCCTTGTGGTTGCGAAAGTGTCTCAAACGGATCCTTAGCCACTTGAGTTAATCCAAGCGATTAGGGATGCTTTCTTTTTTTCGAGAGTACGAATACCTCAATGGAGTACGATCACTTAATGGAGAAGTGTATCGGTAGCTACGCACAATACATATGCCCTAAAACAAAGTGTTTCCACTGTTTGAATTACCTCATAACGCTTGGAGACCCAGCTTTATTTATAGGAGTGATAGTGTATCTTGAAAAGATGCAAAATTAATTATCAAACATTCACAAAATATTTGAAATTATATTCTCTCTAATTTTTTTCCAAAATCCACGAATTTGACATAAAAGCTAGAATATCCAATAAAAAAGATAACGGTAAATCTAGGCAGCCAAAACTTGCCTTAAAGCAGGTCTCTTGCGGTAGCAATGAATCTCATTACGGTCGCCATTGACTTGGCAATTCCAGACTTGACAGGTTTCTGCCAAGTCTCTTGCGGTCGCAATGGGTTCCTTTGCGGTCGCAATCAATCATGTTGGAAATCAGCAGATTTATTGCCAAATCTCTCATATTATATTATAGCTGCAAAAGATCTTATTGCGATCGCAATAGACTTACGTTTGTGCTGTTTTGCTTGGGCTTTGATCCAATTTGAGTTGGGTTTAGCTCAAACGATATTTCTGACTTTACACTAACACCAATATATAGTTTAATTGATCATAATCAGTCCATTAATAATTATAATCAATTTACTTTAATTGTATATGCATTCGTGCCCAAAATCTTAGTGAAATACGTATAATGCCTTAAATATTGAATTAATCACATTTACGACATTTCCAAATATTACTCATCATAATATTATGTGGCAGTACATGACATGTAGTAATCATATAACACGTAGTTCAAACTTTATTTATTAAAATTGATGTCTCAATTCCAACATGAACAGTATCCCAAACATTATTGTCATACATAAACTTAATTTCATCATTCACAGTTTCGATCCACTTTTTAGAATTTTGACTATATATTTACTACTTGATGGATATTTTCAAGATCTTCTTCCATCACACCGATGTCAAAATTGTGTTCTTGAAAATATACTACATAATCACTGGAGATAGCACTTCTTCACTCATGAGTACATCACTTTAAAAGCATCGGTTCTTGAGATATTAAAGGTTCTCTAATTGCATCATTTACTATTTGAGCATCTTGATCGTTCTGCACAATTTCTTGTACATTCCATAAATCACCATCTTCAGCTTGCACAATTTCTTGTACATTTCGTATTGGACTCTCTGTGTGCTGCATAATTTCATCAGATATATTTGAACCTTGTGCAATCTCACCAATGACTGGTTCGATTTGCATCTATGTTTCATCTGATCGATCCTCATCTAAGTTAATAGATTGATGCATAATATTCTCCCCTAGAACCAAACTATCCTCAAGAACTTAATTGTATTTGTCTCGAATATTGTTCTATTAGTGAGATTATAAAACTTGTACCCCAGTGACCTTTCTGCTACCCAACAAAATAGCAACTAATGATCTTTTCATTCAATTTTCTTTCTTTTGCCCTATAAGGCCTAGCTTCAGCTGGACTACTCCATACCCTGAAATGTTGCAAACTAGGTTTTTGCTCAGTCCAAAACTCATACGGAGTTTTATTAAATGCCTTAGTCGATACACAATTGAGAATATAAGTTGCAGCTTTAAGTGCTTCACCCCAGGGGGACAATGATAAAGTAGTGTGACTAAGCATACTACGAACAATTTTCATCAATGTACGATTGTGTCGCTCTGCAACCCCATTCATGGCATGGTATACTATGGCACAATCATATTTTCCTCTAGGAACTTAGCAAAAAGTTCTGAACATTGTTCACTTGAACCGTCATATCGACCATAATATTCTCCTCCACGATCTGATCTGACTTGTTTAATCATTTTATTGAGTTGTAACTCAACCTCATCTTTAAAGGATTTGAACATATTCAAAGCTTGCGCTTTCTCTTTAATTAAGAATATGTAATCATAACGTGTATAATCATCAACAAAGCAATAAATAAGTGTGTCAATTTCTTGTAGTCATATGAAATGGTCCACAAATATATGTATGAATTAGCTTCAATGCACTTGTTGAATGTCTGGCCTCGTATATTTGGATCTTTGTTTATTTCCCTTTAGCATATTGTATGGCAGATCAAAATCTAACATATCTAAATGATCAAGAATTTCATTTTTGACTAGACGTTCCAATCACTTTTGAGAAATATGTTCTAATCGTCTATGCCATTAAGCACTTGAATTCTTGTCAATTAATTTTTGTTTAACATTTCGAGTACACATATGTAAGGATTCATTATATGAAGCAACATTTCCTAAAGCATAAAGCTTATCAAATTCAAACATTTTGTCAAATCCAACCGATTTACATCCTAGAAACAAACTGAAATTTCTATTTTCAAATTTACAAGAAAAATCATTCGTGTTCAAACCATAAACAAAAATTAAGTTCCTCCTAAACTATGGTACTAGAAATGTTTCATACAAATTCAAACAGAAAGCATAATTTAGTAAAATTATAAAATGTCCAATTGCTTCCACTTCAGCCCTAGTGCCATCTCCTGAGTAATTGTATTTTTCAACATCACTTGGCCTTCGATGACTCAAGCATTCCTGCATAGACACAAAAAATTGAGTGGTGGCACCAGAATCGATCCACCAAGTGTCTATCGGTACTAAAACTATATTAACTTCTAAACAAACAAAAGAGAAATTTGTACATTTCGTGTCCTTCTTGGCTAACCAAGCTTGATAGTTGATATTATTGTATTAAACATTTTCTTCATATTTGTTGAATTGCAAAATCATTTGAATTTTATCATTTCTTGTATTATCAGAATTTTTGTAGGTGCTTTTGAGCAAAAAGGAAAAGCAAATCGAGAAATGGTGAAGACAAAATTCAAGAACAAATTTAGAAGATCAAGACTAAAATGAAGAATTACTTAGGTTAATTTGTAACTTTAGAATATTTAAAATTTGGGATTGAAAAGAGCAAAGAAATCAAAATTCAGCATCTGGCGTTATAACGTCAGTCGTCAAAACATGCAAATCTGGCCATAGTAAAAAGTCTGTGAAGTCCATTACATAATGCTACTTGCATTATAACGCCAGATCATGAAAACCAAACCAAAAATAGCAAGTACCAAACTATAACGATAAGTCACTCCAAGTACCAAAATGACTGAGTCTGAAAAGTTTGTGATATCCATTACGTAATGCCAAGTTGGTGTTATAATGGTAAGTGTTTGTCAAAATCAAAATGACTAAGTCTAAGAAGTCTGTGGTACCCGTTACATAACACCAAGTTGGCGTTATAATAATAGATTCAAATTTCAAATCAACCTTGTCATGTTTGTCGTTATAACAATAGAAATTCTACATTGATGACGTTATAACGCTAAGTGATGCTGACCTAATTCTCTGCCAGATTTGGACACCTATAAATATTGATTGCTGTCTCATTCTTTCTCATTGAAAAACTTTCCTTATCAAAAACATTTGTAGCAGCCATTATTCTCCTCCCTTGAGCTCTCGTTTCACCTTGCAAAATACTTTCTCTAATCCAAAGTTTAAATAGCCTAAACAAATCTACAATTTTGTGTAGAAGTTGTTAGATTGAGAGATCTCATCGATTATCTGCTATTGTTTATTTTCTTGTGTGTTTATTTGGCCTCTCTTCGCATCCTTGGTGTGTAAGATGGAGAGGTTCATCCTTGTAAGAGACAATTGTCTAGTGGAGCGGACCGGACTTGTTACCGCAAGAAGCGGAGGCACCAGAGACCCAAAGACGTAGGCTTTGTTGAACTCCATCAACATCTCGTGACTTCTTCATCATACTACTTTTTCTAATCTCTTCTCTTTATTACTTAATTGTATATTTAATTTATTGAGAATTGATTGAATTGCTTGTCTTGTCATTGTTCAAAATTTGTGTTATATTACCTCTTTGATTTAATTATATTAAATTGTTTATATAACTTGTTATGGAGAATTTGTTTGTTAATATAATTAAGTACCTAGCTTTATAGTTGATTATGTTTTGTTTCAATTATTTCTTTTGTTTGCGGTGTAGGTCGACATGTCATGAACGAATGTAGAAGATATTTTTGAGTATTCTGAGTGTAGGGGTGTAAGTTCAACTCGATTAACTCGATTAATCCGACCGACTCTATCAATCCAATCCGAAAAAAAATGCGAATTTCGATTTTTTATGGTCGGTTACGGTTTTTATTTTGTCGAACCCGACATCTAACATGTGGATACAGATTATATGATATAACGTGGATAAGATCTGACCCGACATTTTATATTTAATTAGACTATTATACTGCTAGTAATAAAGTTGATAACATTAAACAAATAATTAGTTGGATTAAATTAATTTTGATAGAATTTAAGAGACGAAGGTTAATGTTCTGTTGAATATTACATATTTCTTCTTTGAACTTTCAAAAACTCGCAAATTTATCTATTTATTTTTTTTTATCAAAACTCATTTTTAACGTGTAAAATATCTATTTTAGCCTTGATATAAAGCAATAGAAAAATGTAGCTTGTTTAATGAAAAATGTCGGTCTTATATTTGATCAATTTCTGAGTAATGTCATCGGGTATACCGTATACATCATGAGTACAAAGTGACTAATCTGTCCTCAGAAATTGATCAAATATAAGACCGGCATATTCATTAAACATGCAACATTTTTTAATGATATTAATGATGGGTAATATTAGTATTTTACACATTTAAAACGAGTTTTTCTATTAAAAAAAATAGATAAACAAACGAGGTTTTGAAGTTTAAAGAAAAAATATGTAATATTTAAATTTAGAGAAAAAATATGTAATTTTAATTTTTTTTTTTTGAAGAATATATGTGAAATTTCGTTCAAATATAAACATAAAGCGTCCATTCGCTCGCTCACCTCCTCTCTTTTTTTCCATTTTAATTTAAACTTGGGAACCGGTAATATCTTTTTCTTCTTCTCTCGCCTCCTCTACCCCTCTTGCATCACAATCTTAATGAAATAGTCATCATGCACAATCTAAATGTCGATCCGATAAGTGTTCAAATATTAAAAAGAACTTATAGTAACACGTTAGTTTCCATCATTAGATATTAGATATGAAAATTATTGTTAATATTTCAATAATTTATATGAACATTTTAAATTTGATCATTGAAAAGTGAAAACACAACTCATCATAGAGAAACAGAATAATAGCCCAAACTAAATGAAAGAAAACAAGTAATTCCTAACCCACAAAAACCTCCAAATCCAGAGCCCAAATAAATTGCTCTTTATTATTTCCTCCAACCCAACGGATCCACCTGACAGCCTCAGCAGACCAGTATCCTCTGCTGTACTTTATTTAGCAGCAGAGAGCTGCATTTTAATACGGACCGTCCGATGAAGGAATTCATGAAATAAATATTTCGTATTATGAAATAGTAATCTAATGTTTCATATAACTTCGAGATTCGCACGCATAAATCTCAAAGTTGTGTAAATCATTCGATTGCTATTCCGTAATACGGAATATTCCGTAGAATGTAAATTTCGGATGAAGATCGCCGCTCGACAGTTATTGATATAATTCAGAAGGAATTTTGTATAATTAAATGATAATCGTTGATCATTGATCCGACGACCCAAATAAGAATGCATCCCTCTGCTGCAAAAATGTGCAGGAGAGGATTTCGGTTCGCATCCTCTCCTCCTCTTAATTAGCGAGACCTACTTCACGCTATCCCAGGTCTCTCTTTCGATCATACGCTGTATCCACCTTCCGAAAAATCTGTCGAAGAAATCAAATCTGGAGGAGAGATCGGCGTAACTCCGACGGTGAGTCTCTTCCGATTCGATTCTAAAAAGAATGCACGCATCAATCGGTTTGGAAAATCGCCAAATAGTCGATCTATAGTGGCGTGGGGTGTTCATAGATTGAATTTTCTAAACTTTTGTATATCAATAAGGGACTATGGGCTGAATGCTTGATGTGGTGGTAGGTTTTAACTTTGTAAGTAAGGTACTTAACAAACAATAGGAGCCACCTGTTGTGGAGTGAGATTGAGTTAAATTGCTTTATCTGATTTTGCCTTAAGATTAAGTGGGTTTTGTTTCATCTTATCGGCTAATTTTCTTTATTGATTTTGAAGTACTTTGCCAGGTTATTCTAAGGTGTGAATCAATTTAATCTGAATGCAAGGTCAAAGGAGTTCAGAAATGACTTATAGCCTCAGGTCTGCCGCAAGGCAAATGGCAACGAGTGTACCAGGTCGTTTATCTTTTCCTTTCCTTTTGTGCCATTATCCTTTCAAACTGGAATGAGTTTAACTGTACCACTATCACTATGTGGGATTGAGATCCCTACCTTTTTAATCTGGACTGTTAATTTATAATGAATGGATCAGATCAATATTAAAAAGCCTCCCTCCTGAATTCCACCTGTGCCGATCCGTCCATCCGTTTTTAATCCGACGGTCTATAAATGAATAATAGGACCCTCCTTTTTCCCCCAAAATAATAGCAGATTCGAACCCCACTATGTGTAGTGTGATACAGAATTTTGGTATTTTTATTTTGATGTACTCTTTAATGCCTAAACGACAATTTAGCTCTCGACTGCCTGTATTAAGCATTTACCTAGCAAAAGTTATTTAATTGGCTTATTAGTTGAGTTTTTTTCGACTTCTTCCTTTATTGGAAAAGACCTATTTATAGATTTGAAAAATAAAGTTTTCACTAGTTACCAAATCTTGAAAGGATGGTGCTATATATGATACTTTTCTTTTTCCAAGGGATTATATGTCATTTAACAATGAAATGATGACGTCTATAAGCACCTATTGAACCATAATATAAAACTTTTATTATGATTTCAGGTGGAGGATCTAGCTCCACCAACAACGAACATCTTGCCCCTCCCCAAGAAAATCGGCATAAGAGAAAGAATACCTCCCCTCCTTCTGCATCATCTTCTAACAATAATAGCAATAACACAACTGCTGTGTTGTTAGATAGTTCACAAGCTCCCATGAATAATCCAGATACATCAGAAACAGAAAATTTCGTCAGAAGCACCCGTGTGAGACCCAATTACTTTGTAATCGAACTTGAAGATGATGGATCTGACTCTGAACAGCCTTCTTTAGACCCACCAACCCTGGCCCGTTTGCCGTCCCCACGCCAGGTTGAGCTGCTAGGGGATCCAGTAAATTCTAGTGAAAATATCAGTGAAAGAACAGTGAGGCAAACCCTAAACCTAGAAAGTAGAAGGGATAGGGAGAGGGATGGAGACAGAGAGAGGGACAGATGGTCCCGGTCTGATGTGGACTATTCATCGCTGATGCGGGCCCTTGTGGCAGTGAGAGAAAGGAGTGAGGAGAGAGGTCGGGTTCTCTCTGAGGTATAATAGATTTGTGTTCCTTATCTATTTACTTATCTGTAGTTTTGTTTTTTGTAATATACTAGATGTTGGTGTAGCTTCTTGGTTTGATATAGTGTTTGTTTAGCTGACGTACAGTACATGCTGATTCTTGCCCCTCCCAACCAACAGCACAAATGTCTTTACTTATTTACTTTGGCTGTTTGAGGAATAGGTTTGAGACAAAATTTGTTAAGTTGATCAGTAATTAAGACCAAATTTGGCTCACTTGATAATTAATTGAGGCAAACACTAGTTATTTGGTACTTTTTATATGGCTTATAGAACACCCTTTTGTAATTAGGCTAAGCTAATCTGTTTTTACTTAATTATTTCTTTTTTCTTTTTCAAACAGCTAAGAACCGTGTTAGATACTCTGAGGAATTCAGAGAATGTTGGAAATGAGGTATGAATTTTTATTTATATTTATAGACCTTCAAAAAGGAAAGAAATTGAATCTTGTAGTCATTTTTCTCTCCTCCCAACTTATCACCCACAACACAAGAATGTGCTTCGTATTGTGAATATATGTATTCTCCAGTAGTTGGTATTGAAATATTATGTTTTGCTGCTGATACAGATATTTTTATATATGCTGAACGTTCATACATTAGAGAAAATAACTGAAATAAAACTTGAATTTCAGAGAAATGAGCTGCAGTTAGTTCAACATAATACTATTCTAGGTATAGCTCTGTGTCAATAAGACACAGGACTACTCCCTTTTGCACATTTTCTGAAGCATCCAATTTTAGTAAAGACTTTAGTACCAATTATAATCACTGAGCTCCAAAATAATTCTTAAGCAGTAGAAGGATAATTAAATTTCATAAAATTAACTGATTGACTGGATTTATCCCCTTTGTCCTTGCATCCATTATATCTCTTGTTTACACTCTCTAACAGGATTTGTTATTTGTGCACCGAGTAATGTCAATGGCTAGAGGAACTTTGTTTGATAGGCACAGAGATATGCGGCTTGATGTGGATAACATGTCTTATGAGGTACTTCTTTTTCTTTTCCTTTTGTTTAACAAACAAAATTTGCTACATTAAAAGAGAGGGGGCTTTGGGGATGAGATAAGAAAAATGCATGATCTATTGTTCCATCTTGATGATTCCAATTAAAACTCGTATGAACTTTTTGCTCGAGTTCCTCAGGTAATTAGTGCAAGGATGTCTTCATTTCTACTACTAATTCTTGTGGTAGATGTTTTCCAAGATGAAGCAATAGAAAGCATAATAACATTATCTCATCATGGCTGCATTTTAGCCTCGATTAGCTTGTGAAAATATAAATCAATTATAATAATTCTTGATTGAGGCATTAGCTGCATACATGTTTGTTACGAGTTAGGAGTCTTAAGGTTTTGACTGAGTTTGGCATACCAGTCTTTAATCATTTTGTTACAACAACAACAACAACAAAGCCTTTGTTCCCAAATAAATTGGGGTAGGCTAGAAATGAAACCCAATCTAAAATGAAAATCAATATAACAACAACAAAGCTTTTTCTTTAATCATTTTGTTGCTTTAGGGAAATCATTGTCTCTGTATAATGTTACTTGGCCACTGATATTCATCCCAATGTTTAAGAAGACCACTCTCATTTATCTTATTCCAACTTTTAGGAATTATTGGCATTGGAGGAGAGGATTGGCAATGTTAACACAGGTCTAAGTGAAGAAAAAGTGATGACTTGTCTGAAGCAAAACATCTTTGTTCCTTCCCAATTATCTGATTCTGTGGTTGAGCCTTGCTGCATCTGTCAGGTATATTTTTACCCGTAATACTGTTACCTATACTCCTTGATGCCCATCTGGACTTAGTGTTTTATTTAGGTTCCCGAATTTGACCGGGGCAGTATTTTAAATAATTGTACTGTACAAAAACTTTTGCATTATGGGTTGGCAGTGAATTATGCTCCAGCAATTCGGCAAAAATATATTAATAATGACATATCAATAGAGCAGTAAAATAATCTCAGTTGACAAATCTATAGAACAATAATCACCTCTACGTAAACAGTTAATTAATAGAAAGAATGTAGTTGGTTTTTGCTTCATGTTCATTAGCTGGTCAGCTTTGCTTAAAGACCCATAGTAATATGCAACATCTATGTAACATTTATGACTCATTACGGACCCAAAGTTAATTTTAATGAATCAGTTTAGATTTCTGACTTGTTTTCACGTAACTGTTTTGTGGCTTTATCTAAAGATTTTTATTGAGTAGTTTGGTCACATTGTTTTTTCTCCTAATGGATTCATCTGATACTTCACCCAAACTTTATTAGGTTAGCCCACTGCACAAAGAATAGAACTCTTAACATGGTTCGTTTGTTAACAACCTTTCCATAATGGGTTCCATCATGACTAATTTTATTTCAGGAAGAGTATGAACAAGGGACTGAGGTTGGTCGACTCGGATGTGGGCATGATTTTCACATGACCTGCATCAAACAATGGCTTTCTCACAAAAACCTGTGCCCAATTTGCAAAGCTGCAGCCCTAAATGATTAAGCTGTCTAGCTTAGGTTTAGGGTTATGTAACAATGTAAAATGTGCTATCTAAAGCCGTAAGAAAAAAAATAGTTGATGCTTTGTTGTGCTAGCACCATGTGGAGTTTACCATTGCCCACTTGAAACTTGGTATTGCATAGTAGCCCCTGAAATATGTAATGTAGATTGGTTGAAAGGTACCATATTTATTGTTCTTCAGTGTGCAATAGTCAGATTTTCAGGGGCTCATGTAAAATTAGATTTTGCAATACATTCTTTGCTCATAATTCATAAGCCTAAATAGCTCTTTTGCAAGGATCATTTATGAAATAAACAGTCCTGCATTGAGAGCTATTTTGTAAGGCTATGCGAATACCAAGATTTGAAAGGAGCATATGAAAAAGGCAACTCCCCATGGTTCTAAGGAAGAACTGTAGGATTTCTGTAACCTGGAAGAATATGTATTTCTTTTTTTCTTTGTTTTTCCAGCGTCTTGTTAGAATCAAAATTTGATCTGCTCAAATACTTCTTTATAGGTTTATTAGTTATTACTAATGCTTTCTTTATAATCTTCCTGTTCTAGTAAAAAGCTATTATTTAATGAGGAACACATTTGATTAATATGTTTAAACTTGCATTTTATTAGGTTCTTACATCTCTATTGAGTTTATGCGTTTGTTTGCATCTGAAGCTGAGAATTGTACTATTAAACTCGTGGAATCTTATTGGCGTTTACCTGTAGATGCTATAGAGGTTCGTTCTCTGATATAAATTATAAAGAGTTTGTAGAACACTTGTTATCTGAATAAAATTGCACCCATAGGCCATAGGCCATGGCATTTGAAAATAATAAATAAAAAGGGTGCTAATTATCGACACAAATTTTATACATTGCAAAACTGGAAATCTATCCTTTGTTTTAAAATTCATACAGGATCCACGCCATAAATATATAATGTTTATTCTACTATAAGTGAAAACGAATTAAACTCGTACTAAATGAAATTGAACTGATTTGTCCTGAAGAATTCAAATATTTTCCTAAAATAAATAATTTGACGTCAATTTTCAAACTTCCGCAATTATCTTTCTTTTCATTTATAATTTATTAATTATATTCTATGTTAAAAAAATAAAATAAAAACAGCAGGTCCAAGGCAGCAGTCATACGAGCCCAACGGGCCCACTTATGGTTTGCCACCCCCGTCAGAGCCTATCCATTATCCAATAATAAATCCAATCCGAGTTTGTTAGTTCCAAGGAAGCGTGAAGCCTTGAACCAACCGCCCGCTAGACTGCTAAGCCTATTTTCTTTGCTTTATCCCTATAAAAAGGGAATACTCGGTATATGCGTGGTTTGAAAAGCCACAGCAGTATTATGTTTATTTTTTAATGCAACCGTCACATGTGTCGTCGAAATATATGTATTCAGAAATTCAGACGGACAGAATAAAAGTAAAATTCAAATATTTGTAAACATGGTGTTCAGACTTTGTATTTAGAATTCAAGAGTGCTATTTTATTGCTGTGTTTAAATTCTGCATTCAGACTTAACGTTCAGAAGTATTTTCTGACACTACATTCGGACATAACGTTCACAATCTGAACTCACAATTCTAACTTTACTTAGAAACCTTTTAGTTGAGAGTTGAGAATTTGAATTGCTAAATACATGTATTTAAATAACATTTCTGAAAGATACAGTCAGAAAATAAACATAGTGTTACATATATTTGATTATTATTTTTACAAATAAGCAAAAAAAAATAATCTGCTAAACCCCTATCCCGTTATCCCGCTGGAGTAAGATTTCATTTCTTATCGCTTTTACATCTACGACTTTCTACATTGTTAAATGATGCTAAATTATGTCTTCGTTGGGCCGTAGTCATTTGCTCGTCTCAAGTAACAGTAAATGGTCGTAGAAATGAGTTGTTAGTTGTAACCAGCGACCCAATCTCTGATTCCTTAGTCCATACCGGATTCCACCGCCAATCTCAGATCCACTTGCAACCATGCAATCACAGGATCTCGGCCTCGGTGCATTAAATATTCTTTTATTTTATTCTTTTTACTTCCGGATCTTTCTCTATCCAACAAAATCTTTTGTAAAAAAATCAGTATTATTGAATCGGCTATTAATAAAAAAAAATCTATAATAAACAATGGAATTTTCTACGTATGTTATCGAACATATAAATAGAACTATTAATTTTGAATCTTTAAAGATTTAAAGACGTGATGTGTTGCTTTTGTAGGGACTTTATTATTGATTCAACACGTTTAAATATTCAATTGACAAATTCTTACGTCTTGAATAGAGGTGTCAATAGATACGATACGGATTTGATGAAGTTATTTTAGTACTCGTACATGTTTGAAATGATTGTTATTCATATCTTATTCTTATCCGTTAAATTTGACTTACTCTTACTCTACTCTTACCTGTTAAAATTATAGGATAACAAACGGACAACAAACGATACGCGTAACATTAATATAATATTTTTTAATTTTATAAGTAAATCATATTTTACACAAATACACCTAAAATTAATATTTTTCATAAACACAAACACAACCACGAGAGCAAGTCCTGCATATACATTAATGAGAAAGAATAATATATAATGTGAAATATTAGACTAAGGTTAAAATTATACTCCAGTTTTTTAAGGGATGGTAAAATTAAATAAATAATTAGTTGGATGAAATTAAGTTTGGTAGAATTCTAGAGACAAAAGTTAATATTTTTGTTGAAAATTAAGAATTTTATCGAGAAGATGACAAATAATTATATGATCTCCTAGAAAACTTAAATTACTAATAGATTAATTATTTTTATAGATTTTTAAATTAAAGCATATATATTTATTTATATTTATATATATTCTTTTATATTTACCCTATAGGATAACGGTACGAAATAGATCTTACATGTACTCTTTATCTGTTTAGCTAACGAAAAAACATTACCCACACCCATATCCGATAAGCTAACAAAAAAATTCTTATCCACACCCGTCTTATCGAATACGATACATATCGGGTTAAAGGGTAAAAGAGTTTCGTTGACAATCCTAGTCTTGAAAAAACATTAATTTGAATCGGTTTGTTGGTTGAAAGTAGGGATACACGCAATAATGTTTTGAAAAAATCATTCAAAAATTCGAGACCGGACTCAATCCATTCGAATCAACCTTCAATTTGTGCGAATTCGTCGAAAAATAAAACGAAGAGATTTAGACGGATAGCGACTGAGATTTTGAAAAATTAACCCAAGTTAAACCAGTCCATTGGAAACCCGCCCTACCCCGTCCTGCCCCGTCGAATCTAGAATAACCCGTCCGAACCCAAGATAATCCAGGCAAACTCATCCGATATTCGAGATAACTCACTTGAAATTCGAGATAATCCATCCCTAACCACTCTGGTTAACTCAAGATAACTCGTCCAAAATCGGAGTGAAATTAAAAATAGTAATTAATAATAAATAAAATATAAAAATAATGAATTTGAAGAAAAAATAATCCGACCCGTCTCAGTCGGCCCATAGTCCGCCGGTTTGACGATCCATAAACAGTAAATGAATTATGACCAACCTAAAAAAGAACCTGTCCAAATCTTCCCCATCTAACCTGTTGGACCATCCAATCTGTGAACCGAACAAGTTTGTACCGACCAGCTCTGATTCGGTCCAAAATTCAATACTAGCACGTATATCGAGTAAATTTTATTCCATCCTTATTAGATATATCTACATTAATAAATTAGATAGCAAATAATTGATATTCGAATATATGTGCCCACATTTCTCAAATTGTTGATATCTGATTCGGAAGATTGTGATTTATAATTTAATATTTATTCTAAAGAAAATTTCACCGTTATATTTCGATACATATTATATAATAGTCTTTTACTTAATTTTAATAAAGTATTTACATTAACTAGATATAGTATTGAAAAAATACTATACGACACTACATGAATTTCAAGCTTTTACGTTTATATCCGAGCTATATTCTTACCATTATCTGATTTGCATACTTATATCCAAAAGTATTAAACAAATTAAAACAAATATAAATATATAAACATTATTCGATCCTTGCCGCCAACGTTGAAGAGCTCATGATTTTTTCCCCAAAGTGACACAAGAGGATCTTGTTTCCAAATAAATTCCTAACTGCAACTATATTTGTATGTATCATGAGTTGTATCATCTGAAATGATCAAAAAATTTTATTTTAAAATTAGGAAGGTTTTAACATAGAAAAACAGATTGTCGAAGTAGCATTGTTGTACGAACATAATCGATTTCCGCACGTTGTAGTACTACTGGAGGGTTCATTATTGTTGACCACTTTAAAAGAATTCATGTAACATCGGAGACTGATTTTTTTAATATTAGAAATTAAATAAATAAATTATAAATAAAAAAATTGATGCAAAAACGTAAAAAATAAAAAAAATCGGAATTGCGAACACCGACCTTTTGAGAAAATTCAAAAGGCCAGTGTTCACAAAAATAAAAAAGAAAATTGTGGCTCCGTTCATGGTCTAATAGTAATGCTTTTATTTTTTATGTTAAAGTAATTTATCAAGTGTGGTCATTACAATAAAATCTTTTTTTCCAACTGTTTCCTTTTTTTATCTCTAATCTTATAAACATTACTTATTTGCATGTATAAAGCATCAAAGATTCAAAGTCCATAAAAAATAGTTCCTTTCTCTACATTTCATCAGCGTGCAATATCAATAACTCATAATCATTCCTTCGGATTAAAGAAATTTCTTGATCACGCTTCACGCCGTAATAAAAATAATATAATATTGGGAATATCAAACGCACCGTTTTGGCAGAAGATAACATATTTAACAGCATTTCTTGTTCGGTTTGCATTGCTGAAAAGTGGAAATGTCAGAACTCGTTATTTGGTTTTTTCTGGTAATGCACATGCCCTGTTTTCTGTTTCAGGTTCAATCAATCTTACCAGAAGAAAATACGCATGCCGACGTGATTCTTGAATCTAAAAAAAGTAAAACAAAAGGGCTAATTGTGTTATGGATCAGAACAAATATTAACCGTTCATTGATTAATGATTGAACGGTTTGAATCGATTGGATCAGCAAAATGTGTGCTGTTACAATTGGTTAGAAGTTGGAAGACAGAAAATGAAGAATCTACAACTGTCGGTTTATAAAATAAATTATACAATATTCTTGTTTAAAGGGAAATGTATCCAGCATAAATATGTATATCTTTTTTAAAGGGAAATGCATTTCCCGGTTTTATTTATTCTTGGAAACATAAAATAAATGTCTATATCTGATAGAGAATTTTAAAAAAACTTTTTCAATAGTTTTACTCTAAGATTACTATGTTTGAGTAGCTAATTTGTTTTTAAAAAAGTAATCTAGATATCGAATTATTTAGGAAGTATAATTTATATTTTTATTTAACTTCTTTTTATAGGGAGAATATTCATTGGATTATTTTAAGTAGCAATTTTCCATTGAAAATGGATTTCCTCCCGATAAAAAAGAAGTTAAAATATGAAAAGGTAAGGAGAAAATCCATTGATAGTCTATGGATATAACCGTAAAAATGTTCTACTGATTAACTTTTAAGAAATTTTGGATTATCGATCAACAACAACTATTTTCTCTCTATCCAAAATGCAAAATAAAAACAAATCTAAAATATACAATTTGATTTCTAAAAGAATTTCGACGTGGATCGATTATATTGAGTGACTTGAATCAACTATTTAGAATTCATAAATCAAATATTCAGAATCAAATATAATACATATTTGATAAAAATATTTTAAGTCTGAAAGCCTCTTGATGTCACGTTATCAATGCTTATATACTCTAATAAAATAGCACTAACTTTGGGTTATTGTTGCTATTCTCAAGAAAATGTGTCCAAATAAGAATTAGTAAATTGTGGATAGTATTTGTTAGTGTTATTATGCTAATCCAACAAAATGGTAAGATTAGCAAATTAGCACATGTGAATTGGCAAAATTATTATTTTATTTTCAATTATAATCATCATCATCATCTTCATATTATTATTATTATTATTATTATTATGAGTTGGACTACAGTGCTTTGCAAAGTTCATTTTCCTATGTACTTTGCATTAGTATCTTAATTTTGAAGTTCAAATAGTTAATTCAAACTATTGAACTTGATCTTTATATGAAAATCTAGTAGGTGATTGAATTTTTTATTTTTTACAAATTTTTTGTTATTTTTAAGAGTGAATTAAAATCATTCGTATTAAATGGTCAAAAATATCAAAAAATTGAACAAAAATAAAAAAAATCGCTCACGAACGAGATTTTCATATGAAGATCAAGTTCAACGGTTTGGATCAACCATTTGAATTTCGAAACTTAACATACGAATGCAAAGTACGAAGGAAAGTGAACTTTTCAAAGCATTCTAGCTCTACTCTTACTATTATTATTATTATTATTTTATTATTATTATTATTATTATTATTACTATTACTATGATTGTTACTATTATTATTATTGTCATTATTTTTATATTAATATATTATTATTTTTATCATTATTATTAATCAACTAATAATATATTAGTATATTAGTATATTATAATTTTATTATAGAGATGGATTATTGTGATTTACAAAGCACGTCCTTTGTGATGTTAGATCGTTAGATTTGTTGTCAAAATTAATTTTATTGCAAAATATCCAAAATTCAAAGGCTCAAAATCATAAAGCACATGCTTTCCAAATCAGAATAGCCAACCTCTTTATTTTATTATTTAGTTTATTATAATTATAATATTATAATATTGTTATTATTTAATTATTATCTATTAATTATAAAAAATCATTAATTTATTCATTTCCTCAATCACTATTTTAAGTTTACAATCCGTACAATATTTTCACTAATCTAGATAAATATTTTCGTATTATTTAAAATAGCAAAAAATAAACGGTTTTCATTTTCACTAACTCAATTAGCACTAATTTTACAATAATATCTAAACCCACCTCTCGTCATCTAGAAGATCATATTTCACAGTTCTTCTTATCTTCATCTTTAGATATCAATTTTATCTGATTCTTTTCGGGTTCTATTTCTGTTTTATTATTTTGATAATCAAATACTATGTTTGTAGATCATAACTAAATAAGATTATTTTCTGTAAAATTTATAAAAGAAAGGAAATTTCTTGTAGCGTTAACAACTATTTTTTCTTGCGGACTCTCTTGCCAATAGAATTTTGCCACGCATATCGTACGCTGCCACGTGGCAAAACCAGATTGCGTGGAAAACTAAAACGAAATTGAAGCAATTTGTACCGAGCCTTAAAAGTTGGAACGACATTGGTGCATTTTTCCACAAACACCCCCTCAAGTTTTTTAGTATTGCAAGTTTATAACCCACCCGTGCCACCCCCATACCCTTTCAAACAATATATAAACCGTATCGATTGATACCCAGTTCGCTCCATCAAGCCAAATTAGAAAAATGAAATCTCTAACCCTAGCCATGACCCCTCTTCTCTTCCTCTACATTTCTCTCTCCCTCTTCCCCTTTTCTCATTCTCTCTACGATGATTTCTCCATCTTAAACCGTGATCAGACCTACAACCCGGAAAATCAGAACCTGAAACTCCGGTCTGAATCCGAATTGCGTGAGCTGTTCCATAAATGGCTCTCGAGGCACGAGAAATCGTACAATGCTTTGGGGGAGCACGAGAAGCGGTTTGTGATATTCAAAGACAATTTGATGTTCATTGATGAACACAATTCGAAACCGGACAAGACGTACAAGCTTGGGTTGAACCGGTTCTCCGACATGACCAATGAGGAGTTCAGGCGGCATCTCGGCCTGAGAAAGGATGGGATTGCTTTGCCTAGACGGGGTAATGGAGAGGAAAGTGGAGGTTTTGAAAATGTCGACGATGATTCTTTACCCGAATCGATCGATTGGAGGGATCATGGCGCTGTTGCTCCTGTCAAAGATCAAGGAAGTTGCGGTAAGTTTTATTATTTTGCGTAAACGTCCTTTTACTTACGAAATTATAATCCTATTATTTTTTTAATATTTGTTGTCCTACAATATTTAATTAGGCTGGGTATTGGAGTCGTATTTTATGTAGATTTTTATATTATTAAATTTGTGAATTAGTATTAATATGTTATGGTACCAATAAAAGCTTTTAGCCTTCCTTGCGCACGAAGCAAAGATGGTGTGAACGGTAAACGTTGAAATGCCCCAAAAATAGTTAAAGCAATTAGCGGGTTTGGATATGAGAAGGTTCTTATTTTAATGCACTCAGAGTATGGGGACAATTAGACAACTATCTCCGGAGAAGTTTGTTCTCCGTGTATAGGATAGACCTTTTAATCTGAACCGTCGGTCGGGTTAGAATCAACGCCTGAACTTTACTGATAAACTGCAAGAGTTTTTTATATCATTAAATCAGTTTGCGGAGAAAAAACTTCTCCAGAGAATTTGGTTTCTCAGTGTGGCGGTTCTTTTTTTAATACTTTATCGACTTGTTACACGGAGTCTGCGCGGTTAAGAGATGTAGAAAGTCCACCGTGTTTTTCGGGACATGCTCATTGTCATTCGTCGGTTTAAAAGTAAAATTTTCATAGCTAAAAAACAAACATTTTCTATAGATAGAGTCAAGGTATCCTAAAATATCACCGAAGATAAAAAAACTCAACTAATATTTGTTTCTAAAGCGTAAAACTTGTTCTAAAACCTTAATAGAAAAACATGGAAATTGGAAAAAAAATGAAAAAAATTAGGGTCGCAAATAATACTTGCGTCTTTGATCCTTTGTGAAATTTTTAGAGTTTTGATAATATATGAAGAAAATGTTTGTTCCTTGATCTTTTATGAAAAATTTTCCGTTTAAAACCTCTGTTGCTCTCCAGTACCTAAAAAGTTTTTCTCACTCGAGTCTTGTAATATGATAATATAAACATTTACAGAGTTAAGTATAATAATAGTAGAGTTTTATTATAATTTAACTTATCTGGCATCTTATTATGTTGTTATCTGTTGTGAATTACGTGGTTCATTTTGTCTCTGTTTCTGTTTGAAATGGAGAAATGAGCTGCTGCTAAGAAAGGAATATGCTTTACTTAATTGGCGTGTGATTGGTTGGAATTCGGAAGAAAATGATTTGTTAAGGCGCCGTTTAAACTACCAAATTAGACTATTGATGTGATTATATCTACTTATGGGTTGTCGTTATCCTGTAGATCCTGCCTTTTGTTTCTGTAATAAGATAGTCTAAAATTAGATTAACGATGTGAAAAAATTGAGATTCGTGCGGAGTCCATCAAGGGGAATATTTTTAGTGGTACCCATCTTATTTCGAATTTACCAAAACACTCAATTGATTTTACAAATAGAGTAACCTGGTTTGGTGGGACTGTTAGGTGTATGAATGGTAGACCGCTAGTACAGAATAACGCTGAGGATACGACTCTTCCAAAAAATTAAAGAAGACGGATTAGGTGGGGTTGGAATAATATATTAGGTAGAAATTATTAAATATCCAAAGTTTCGAGTATTTATTATTAAATGTCTCTTAGTGGTATAAAAACTTTGTGCTCATAAACACTTAAATTCATAATATTTTGAAAGTCACCTAATAGCTAACTATCAGACTATTAGACCGATTGCTTAAGATAGCATCCCTTAATTCTTGTTCCTAACAATTTTGAAAAGTTACAGATCCATTTGATGTTCAGGCACATTTTTACACACATAACCCTGATGCAACTATACAAAATAGCTCCCTTAAAAAATATATATACATATATATAGAGAGAAATAGCTGTCCAAACGGAAACTTCTGCAAGAACTGATAATCACCCTCTTATTTTTTTCCTAGTCTTCAAACGAGAACTCATTTTGGGTAAATACAGGGAGCTGCTGGGCATTTTCAACAATAGGAGCTGTGGAGGGAATAAACAAGATAGTGACTGGAGAGCTGATTTCTTTGTCCGAACAGGAATTGGTCGACTGTGACAGCACCAGTAACCAGGGCTGCAATGGTGGCTTGATGGACGATGCATTCAACTTCATCGTTAAAAACGGTGGAATTGACACCGAGAAGGACTATCCCTACTCGGCACATGACGGCAAGTGTGACATAAATAGGGTAAGAATTTGCTGTTGCCATTTTCTGAATCCAGTTCAGAAGTGAAATTTATATTATTTGTATTGGTACTATTCACAGAATAATAAGTTTGCATATTAAAGCCTCAGTGAAAAAAACCAGTTTGCTTCTATTATGTGTATTGGTACTAATATGTAGTTTCTTTTGTTCTTTTGTGGAGAAAAATGCCAAAGTGGTGTCTATAGATGGCTACAAAGACGTGCCTCAGAATGATGAGAAGGCGCTAAAGAAAGTAGTGGCACACCAGCCTGTCAGTGTAGCTATTGAGGCTGGTGGTCGTGAGTTCCAGCTCTACAGCTCTGTGAGTCTTTATTTCAAAAATTTTGTCCATTACTTGAAATATTCGTGGTCCCAAATTTTGAAAATATAATTAAAAATTGACTTGTGCTCTCCATGATGCCACTAAAGTAGGAAATACCAAATATCTAGATCATAACAATTGATTTAAAATAGTACTTAAATGTTTAGTTTAATTGAAAGTGTGATCATCACTGTAAAACTCTTGAAAAGAATTGCCTCTTTAAAATTTTGAAACAGTTTGTGTACAACCATCCTTAATTTGAGAAGATCTCAATTTGAAACTTTATCTTACCCGATTTATAATTTTTAAATCTTTCTCAGGGTGTATTTACTGGTCGTTGTGGAACTAATCTGGACCATGGTGTAGTGGCAGTTGGCTATGGCACTGAAAACGGTGTTGACTACTGGATTGTGCGCAACTCATGGGGCCCAAATTGGGGTGAGAAAGGCTATATCAGAATGGAACGCAATATTCAACCTGTTGCTGGCAAGTGCGGTATTGCTTCCATGGCCTCCTACCCGATTAAGAAGAGAGGCAACCCTCCCCCTACTCCTGGACCGGTCCCACCTTCCCCCTCAGAGCCTGTCAAGTGTAGCAAGTAAAGTTCTATCTCCGCTCATTTTGTGCTATGGCACCTTAAATCAATCT
The DNA here is from genome assembly GCA_964058865.1 of Eleocharis quinqueflora. Taxonomy (NCBI): domain Eukaryota; kingdom Viridiplantae; phylum Streptophyta; class Magnoliopsida; order Poales; family Cyperaceae; genus Eleocharis; species Eleocharis quinqueflora. The sequence continues at coordinate 14,906 of CAXKVX010001019.1, read as the reverse complement.
TTCTTAATTTTCTTTAACTGTGGCACTATAATTGTTGAGCTGGTGCTGGTACAGAACACAGTATTCACTTATTCAGTATGTATCAAATATGAGTTATTGGTATCTAGAATTTGCATAAAGCAGAATTAAAATCAACTTATCATGTGACAGGTATACTACTTGTCCGGCTGGAAGCACATGCTGCTGCATGTTCCAGTGGGGCCGCAAGTGCTTTGCGTGGGGATGCTGCCCGATGGGAAGTGCTGTTTGCTGTGCTGACCACACCAGCTGCTGCCCGAGTGACCACCCTGTTTGCAATGCGGAGGAAAAAACCTGCTTGCTGGTATGTTATTCTCTCTCATATTTCTTTTCCCTGGAAAAAGACATGGCATACTTTGTTGCCTGCTGCTTTGGTACCTCAGCTGGTACATCTGGTACCAAGCTGATACATCTGGTACCAAGCTGATACAACTGGTACTGATAATTCTGCATTTGCACCTACTTTTGTATCCTTGATCTTTTGGCTCCATGGCCAGCGTATAAACTTCTTATGCTTTCTAATTTCTACAATGTCTTGCTATTTGGGGTTGTCACTTGCAATAAAATTGAATACAGAGCAAAGGGAACAAAATGGGAATCAAGGCACTTCGTCGCACCCCAGCAAAGCACCACTTTCCGATTACCAGGTCTGCTGAGCAAAGCATTGCTGTTGAGTGATCTCAAGTCAAAGCAACTGCATCAGCCTCTATTTGCCACGCTGAAGTCTTCTATTGGATATTTTTGGATTCTGATTCACTGACGATTGATTACTGTAGTGCCACGTTATATATGATATTGCACTTGTACATATTCTTCGAATGTTTCAATTATCAATTATTGTATCTTTAATTTAAAATGAAATGAAATGAATGTCTTCATTTGGGAAATGCTGTGATTTCTGTTCTATGAGTGCATGTCATTTGGATTTTTATGGAAGTAACAACAAACCACCCAAGTTGAATTGTTACAACAATTGCCTGAAAATTGTTGAAATTATAAAAAGAGTAATTAATTGATGGTTTGTGGTACTATAGTAAAAGTTCTTTTATTGTCAGAATATCTTCTAAAGTAATGTTAAAAGATAAATTGAAGATAATTATTACATTTCAGAGTAGGTCGACATAGACCTACCAACTCAAGCAAAAATCACAAGTGAAAGAAACATAGTGACATGAAATCAACTCTTACAGAAAAGATGCCTTCTGGCAGAACTTAAAGGTACCTTACATCATATAATGAAGTAGAAAGACTTGATCGATACACACTTACAAATAAAAGGTGCTATCTGTGCTGATGCAAAATTCATTGAAGCAACTTGCCTGTTTTCAATCAGTTTCCTTTCTCCTTTCCAGCATAGGGAGGCAAGAATGTCATGGGATGGTTATGAGCAAATCGTGAATTAGGCCATTAATCATCGTAACAACTTGTATTTTGTCGACCTGGGTGTGCTTCGCATGGCATGTAATGCACCAAGGGGCATTTTAACTTGGGAAGAGACAAGAACCAAAGACATTCTTTGAGTGGCCTTTGATTTGGCAAACCTGGTATGCAATTTCTTCGCACATCAGGAATATTTTTGTGCACTAGATCCCAGCAATTGACTCCTAGTGCTGTGAAGAAGTTGTCTGAGACCAACATTTATATTGCAAATTCTATACTTTGCATATATAATTGTTGAGTAATCTTAGATCACATTACAGTATCAGTTATAACAAAAGGTACAAATTTTTAGCAGAGAATATTTGAGGTATGCAAAGAGTTTAAGATACTGGTGAGTGGTGAATAAATTAGGAACCCGTATTCTCTGCGGATTTTTATATCTTCGCTCTCTGTCGAACTATATCTGGATCGTCAGATTAAAGATCAACGCTTGACCGCCAACGATATGATTCAGGAGGACTTTTGATATTATTAATCTAAACCGTTGATCTTCAATTTAACGGTTGATGAGAAAAGTTCTCCTCTCTGCCGAACAAAATATTCTCTAGAGAATTTCGTTTCATAAATTAGTGGGATAAAGAGGGATGTTGTAGGGTCAAATGGGATACTGTTTTTTTATAGGGTCTGCGCAAAGGCCCATTTAGAAATTATGGCTTTTCAGCTAGAACCTTCTGGCCTCATCTCTAATAACATCAGACTGTGTTATTATGTTATAGAACCATAGAACACAGCCTGTGTATAGTGCTAATAATCACTATATTTTAGGAAAGCTAATAATCACTACTTAAATATGCTGTCATTCGCACTGTAGAATGAACAGTGCGAATTTTCTTTTTAGTGAGTTTTAGATGAGTGGGGCCCACAGAGCTACAGTAAAGATTTTTTTTATTACTGACATTACACTATTCACAGCTTTTTTTCTCATTTTTCTGTTTTTTTTTCCGCTGCAGATTTGCTTCCTATGCTGCACCTCTCACCCCTTTTATAACCTATTTTCTGCTTATTTCCTCTCTTGTGGGACTAACCAAGCGGAAGTGCCGAACAGAGAATTGGTGTGAATATATCCCGTTCGAAGCGCTATATGGGCCCAAAATCAATTGCCGGACAGCAGTTTCACACTCGGCACTTCTTACACAGAGATGAAACAAATATAGATGTAAATATATGCGAGGTCCAACTCGGATTGATTTTGGGCCTATATAGAATTGGTGTGAATTATGCTCTGTCAGACTGTCACTGAATAAGTGAGGTCGGCCCCTTGGATTCAACAAGTGCAACTTCACTTCCTGTGAATTAAATTGGTGAGTTAGAACTTAAAAAGGGCTTTGCGATTGAATGCAACTCTTTCAATCTTTTAGTTATCTAATCTAATCTAATATATCCATATCTCAACATTAGATGATATTGTTCATTTCTACAGTATTATAAACAGCGTTTTCACTTTTTATGCTACAACTGTTGATGTTATTTTTTAAATATTTTTCCGCCATTCGCGTCACTATTCATTCTACAATAAATTTAATGTAGATAATATTTTTTTTATTTTTCTAAACGAATTATTATAATTTTATTATTATAATACGAAAATTTAAAATTTAATTTTTTAGCGCGAAGCGCGAGTGGAATGCTAGTTAATTGTCATTTATCAATATTGGGTGGTGAATAATTGAAGTCGCTTGATATTTACAGCTACATTACATCATATAGCTTAAATACTTTTTATTTGTTTTTTTTAATTTATATTTTGATTCCCATGATTATTTCCTTCTTGTAATGTACAAATTTCCTTGTACAGAATGACAATGTGATTTTGTTTTCTTTTAATGATAGCCGGTAATGTTATTTACGGGGTTTTTTTTTTTTAAAAAAAACAAGCTTTTAAATTATAACATGCTTTTAGCTTTTACTTCATTTTTCTTTTAATTTGACGATTTTATTTTTCAAAAGAATATGAAAATACCGAATATTATTTTTCTATTCATTTTTATTATTTATATTTTCATGTAAAAAAAATGATATACATAAATTAAGCTTCACTATGTGGAGTAATATTTTAGGTATCGATAAATTCGCCCATTCATTTAAGGTGTTATATTATATCTTGTATTCATGAAAATTTGAACTCATGATTTTCTTAATACTATCCTAATTAACTATCACAGAGCCACTAGCTACTAAGTCGTTTGCGGAAACTTATTTGCTGTAACTGAAAACTATGGCAGCGTGCTGCCATCAATAGAATGACAAGTGGATTCCACAAAATTTATGTTACAATATATACATCTTGAATTAGTCAAGTTGTTTAGTTTTTAGATTTAATAGTCAAAATGGTAGAAAATCTACCGTGCAGCAGGAACAAACCTACAACACGGTAGATTTTCTACCGTGCCTCAATCCCCATTTCGGTCACAATTGAACTTTCAAAACTATTTCATGTTATGACTATGTATAGAAATATATTTTCAGTTATTACTATGCATAGAAAAATATTTCAATCATGACTTACTGCGATCATAATTTTTTAATTAATTAATTTAATTTAAAACAAATTTGTCATCACATTAAGAAAATGATACGCATTGATGCATCGATTTATCTCAAGCATGAATTATATTAATTTATTTATTTATTGATCCATCAATAAATATATCTAATGATTAAAGTCGAAATTATTTTATTACACATAGTTATAATTTAAAATATTTATACATAACTATAGCCGTTAATAGTTTTGAATGTTGAGAATTATGGAAAAAAAAGATAGGATGCACGATAGAAAATCTAGTGGATTTGTTTCTGCCGCACAATAGATTTTTCACCATTCTGACTATTCAATCTAAAAAAATCAAACTGCTTGATTATTTTTCTATTTTCATAATTATCAAAAATAAAAAATGCAGCATGATTTGCATCATTATTTGTAGAATTATGTACCTACATTAAAATATTCAAAATTCGCTGCTTATTTATGTCAATACCTTTCTATAGTTTCCTTGCTTATTTATACACTATAAATCTTGCGTCGAATCCCAATTATACCCTTGCCCGAATAAAAGAGCAAGGTATATATAACGCGTGGGACCCACATCTCAGAAGCTTTTCGCTCGGGAGCTCCTGCATTCTCTCCCCCCCTTTTCTCCATGGCGAAGAAGAAGTCCGCTAAACCCCGCAAGCTGCCACGCGACTCCGTAATTTTCTTTCTTCTAAACCTTTTTTTAATCCAATTTATTTATTTTATCTAGAAAGTAAGGATAAAGATTTAAGTGCAGATTATCGCACAATAGGCTTTTGTTGTCAGGAAGAAGGATTTCATTTCCCAGATAATTGGTTAGGAATAGATTAGTTATCCAGAATCTCAATTCCAATTCGGATTAGCTTGCATTGGGAATAAGTTAGCAAGGAGGGGGCAAGAATCGCACCTAATATATAAGCGTGCTTCGGAAAAACTGATACGATTGAAAATCAGATGAAGTATTACACAATACTTGATATGAAATAAACAACAAAATGAGAAATCTATGGATTATTCATAGACTTATCCTGAAATTTGTTTGAATTTGGAACAACGAAGCAAGCAAGAATTAATTCATGCAATACCCATAGTAGTAAATTATGCACTGATAGTTTGACACCAATTACTGTTAAGTCGCATGACAAATCAGGGAGTTCTGAATTGAATGTTCTCTCTATAGTTTGTTAATTCTTAAGATGCTTTTGTTTTTACATAGGTTAAGAAGCATGGAAAGAAGGTCAATTTATCAGAATTTCGAGGTCAACTCGATTTGCTGGGTTTAAAAATAATTGAAGTTGTGGCTGATGGCAACTGTTTTTTCAGGTTGTTTATATGTATTTTTACTTCCACTATAAGATAACATTCTGGAGTTGTATCTGTATATTGCATAATTATTGCTTCCAGTTTTTTGTTTGATCCATTTCATTTCTTAATTTGTTGTTCCTTTACAAAATTGAAAGGCATTTAAACCAAGCTGGTTCTTACGCATGAGTCTATGACAATTATATTGACATGTTCTGATACCAACATGCTAAAATATCACCCGTGGCAGTAAATTTCTATGCAAGTCACACATAAAAAAACCCAAAGGAAAAGGAATTTCCTTGCACCAGAAAAAGTTGTATGTATGGGATGAAATGGCTGGTACAGTAATCCGTGTTACCATATTTAACTGTACTTCCATACTCAGTATGTTATCATGTGTTTTACTTTTAGATCTTTAGCTGATCAGCTTGAGGGAAATGAAGAAGAGCATGCCAAGTACCGTAGCATGGTGGTACAATATATCAGGGTAAGTCTAGGTTTATTTCTAAGTATACTTCTAAGCCGATGTTTACAAACATACTTTCTTATTCTTGTTGAAGTTTTTGTTGATTGTAAGTCTATTTACCTTGATATAATAACAAGGAGGGACAGAGTTGATTTTTTAGGAGGAATATGTAGAATGAGTGGGGTTCAAATGCCTCCATTTTTTGTGCCTCCATTATGCCTCCAAATTTGACCGTTTATCAAGAAGCAAAAAGTGGACTTGAGAATAATGTGGAGTTGATGAGTGGTCAAGATTTCGGAGGCGTGATGGAGGCATTTGAACCCTCGTCATGTAGAATTGCATACTTGATATTTATCTCAACTTTTTTTATACTTTGATTGATAGAAGCTTTTAACTTAATATATGATTCAATGAAATTATGCACATGCAATATTATAAACTATTAGGAATAACAGCAGCATTAGTCTACTGCCTACACCGAATCCAGTCACAATTCAATCAAGATCAATCAAGACAAGCAGTTTTCAGTATTTAGTCTGTATATTAGAAATATCAACTTGTATTAAGAATTCTGTAGAATGTTCTCTAGTTATATTTACAATTATACCCTCAAGTGAGGCTATATAAGAGATTGTACTCAAACAACAAAGGAATGCAATGAAATCAATTTTACAATCTATAGTTCTTCTTCTCTGTGTCTCTCTCTATCCATCTTCTTTCATGGTATCAGACGCCAATCAAGATCCATAATTCTATTCAAGATCTTCTCCTCTCACCATTTTATCTTTTCTAATGGCTGATCTTACCTCCAACATCCCTAATCTTTCCCAATCTCCTCATAATTCAACCAACACTGTACCAGGCATCGGTACTGGCACAGCTGTCACAGTTCCGCATCAATCTGGCGAATCACTTCTATCCATCAACTATACCATCGCTGTCAAACTCACTGACAGTAACTATCATACCTGGCAATCTACAGTTTTACCCTTTATTCAGAGTTATGAACTAACTCCATTCATCAATTCGCCTCCACCTTCTTCGACGACAGTTGATGCTTCTGGCCAAGTCATGCTAAACCCAGCTTATCGCAATTGGCTTAAGCAAGATCAATTCTTGCTTGGATGGCTCCGTTCGACAGTGACTGAGTCAATTTTATCGCAAGTAGCTTCTGCAACCAACTGTCGCGATTTCTGGAAACTCATTGAGGATCTCTTCTCATCAAATTCACGACCAAGACTGGCTGATCTCAAGCGACAGCTCCATCAGATCCGAAAAGGTTCAGATTCCATCTCCAATTTTCTAATTAGACTTCGCCATATCACAGATGAGCTCTCTGCTCTGGGATATCTCGTCTCTGAAGATGATATTGTCTCAGCTGCCATTAATGGCCTTGACAGCGACTATGACATGGTGGTTGCTGCTGTTAATGCCCAAATTTGCAATGGTCCCTACTCGTTCTCCTCTCTGCGTAGTCTTCTTCAAGGTCATGAGGCGATGCTCCTTTCTCAATCTTCCTCCAATTCCTCCGCCTTCTATGCCGCTAATTCGAGAAAGGGGGGTACTACCTCTTATCGGATTCAATCCGGTACTGGTTATACCCGAACCAGTTCAAATGGTCTCAGCTATAACCGTGATGGGCCTTCTCAAAATCCTGATGAGTCAACAGAGCCCAAAATAGTTTATCTCCATTCCAACAATAAACCAATTTGCCAATTGTGTAATAAAATTGGACACAAGGTGAATTTGTGCTACAAAAGGTATGATAAGGATCCGGATTGGAGACCACCTCCCAAATTCAAGGCTTACAATACTTCATCTCAACCATCCAATGACACTCCTCATGAGTGGGTTATCGACTCGGGAGCAACGCATCATGTCACCAATGACATGAACAATATGTCCTCCTTCTATGGTTACAAGGGTCCTGATAAACTTGTAATGGGTAACGGTTCTCTTTCTATTTCACATATTGGTTCCTCTACTTTTCAAATATCTCATACTACTATCAAATTAAATAACATTTTGCATGTTCCCAATTTTTCAACAAATTTAATTAGCTTGTCTCAACTTTTGAAAGATAATCCATTTCTTGAAGTTAACTTTTGTTCATCTTTTTGCTATTTAAAGGATCACCACACAAGAACTAGTCTTCTTCAACTTCCCTCTCATCATGGTCTATATTTCCTCAAGATGAAGAAATCTTCAAATAATCCAATCTATCCTTCTCCCAAAGCTCTTCTTGGCACAAAAGCTACAACTAAAACTTGGCACGCTAGGCTAGGACATCCATCCACCTCTACTACTCTTAGTGTTATAAATAAAAATTCACTAGATTGTATTAGGGAAAAATTTATGTTTTGTAATGATTGTATCATGGCTAAAGCTCATGTATTACCCTTTCAAAAATCCGAATCTATTTCTTCTTCTCCACTTGAATTAGTACATAGTGATGTGTGGGGTCCTAGTCCTCTTGTATCTTTTAATGGAAATAAATATTATGTCACATTTATTGATGACTTTACAAATTTTACTTGGATATTTTTTATGAAACAAAAGAGTGAAGTATGTGATCTATTTTCCAAATTTAAGTTACAAGTTGAAAATTTATTTGAGAAAAATATAAAAATTCTTAGATCGGATGGTGGTACCGAGTTTAAACCAATTACAAACAAATTCCCTCAAATTATTCACCAAACATCATGCCCTTACACACCCCAACAGAACGGAGTGGCCGAAAGAAAACATCGTCATATAATTGAACTCTCCTTAGCTACAATAAATCATGCATCTATTCCATTACGATATTGGGATGAAATTTTTAATAGCATAGTCTATATAATTAATAGACTCCCAAATTACAAAAATATTATTCCTTACAAATCTTTATTTAATAAAGAACCAAAATACAATGATTTAAAAGTTATAGGATGTTTATGTTTTCCTTTCACAAGACCTTATAACAAAAACAAACTTCAACCTAGATCTCAACCATGTATTTTTCTTGGTTATAGTACAAATCAAAAAGGTTATAGGTGCCTTCAATTATCAAGCAATCGAATTTTTATTTCTAGAAATGTCCAATTTGATGAATACACTTTTCCATTTAAAGAAAATTCTTTAACCAAACAAGAATCATCTTTAGATGAATTTTCAAATGTACCTTTAACACTAATAAAGTTTCATAGAGGAAATCAAGTTTTTTAGGAAATTGGTGACAAATCAGCTTCTATCCAGCAAGCTTCTGTCTCTGTTTTACCTTCAGCGCCTGTTGCAACACAGTTGGATACACGACTTATATCCACGGACGATCCTGATACACATATCCTCAATAAAACAGTCGCCACCAATTCGCACTTGCCTTCTGGCGACACTCATTCAGTTCCAGCAAATCCCGAACAACCACATCACTCTCAATCCGACTTTCCACTATGCACCAATCAACAGCCTCCTTCTGTCAATCATCCATTGGACAATTCCTCAGATCCATGCAATCTCGAAAATTGTTCTGTTCCTTCTTCCCTCTCTCCTCCAACTCAGCAACCAATCACACCTAAACAAATCACCCACAGAGTATACACCATGCGCCCTCGACAATCCAATAAAACTTCAACAGTTGTATCTCTTCTGGGCCCACATCCTACAACTATAGCTGATAACTTAACTCTCGCTGAAATTAAAACAGCTCTCCGCACAAATCCTAAAGCTTCATCTCACCGTCCATCAACTCTACCAATTGCATCTACTGCCATTCAAACAAAACCAAACGGTCCAAACCTTTCAAATGTTCCTTCTTCCTCTCTCTCTGTGCCATTTCCTCAAACACTTCCAGAGCAAAAATTATCTTCACCTCCAAATCAACACTCCATGATAACCAGATCCAAAACGGACAACAATATACCTTCTGCAAATTCCCAATTTACAGCTCTGCAAATCAATCTAACCTCTGAACCCACTAATTTTAAACAAGCTCTCTCTACTCCTCAATGGCGCCAGGCAATGACTGAAGAGCTAAATGCTCTTTCAGCTAATGGCACCTGGTCTCTCGTTCCTCTTCCTTCAGCCCAGAAAGTAATCCGCTGCAAATGGATATTCAAAATTAAACGCAACCCCGATGGTTCTGTTGAGCGATACAAAGCTCGCTTGGTTGCGAAGGGATACAGTCAAGAGGCCGGTATTGATTATCTTGAGACTTATAGTCCGGTAGTTCGAGCAACTTCAATTCGCCTCATTCTCTCGCTTGCTGTCTCTTCCAATTGGTCTATTCAACAACTAGACGTTTCAAACGCCTTTCTCAACGGTGACCTCCACGAACAGGTGTTCATGCATCAACCTCAAGGATTCCTCGATCCAGAGCATCCTAATCATGTCTGCCTACTTCATAAGTCGTTGTATGGACTTAAACAAGCTCCGAGAGCTTGGTTTCAGAAATTGTCCGAATGTCTGTTACTGATGGGCTTCAAACCTTCCACCTACGACCCGTCATTATTCATCTCGCTTCAATCAGGTGACATCCTTCTAGTTCTTGTTTACGTTGATGATATTCTAGTAGCTGGAACAAACTCTGATAAAATTATTCAATTCATCAATCAATTGAGTCTCCGGTTCACAATTCGCCATTTAGGGTCATTATCCTATTTTTTAGGAATTGAAGCACATTTTTCAGAAAACGGTTTACATTTGTCTCAAACCAAATACTTAAAAGAACTAATTAGAAGGGCTAATATGGACAATTGCAACTCAATTACTTCACCAATGGCCTCCGGCACTTCTCTGATGCAGGATGCTGCACCCTCGTTTGAAGATCCAACATTATACAGAAGTATAGTTGGTGGCTTGCAATATGCAACCTTGACCAGACCGGATATCGCTTTCTCTGTCAACAAAGTTGCACAATTCATGCAAAATCCCACCGTAACTCACTGGTCTGCTGTTAAACGCATCATTCGGTACTTAGCCGGTACAACCACTTATGGCATTCAGATCCACAGAAACTCCTCATCTCAGCTACACGCTTACAGCGATGCTGACTGGGCCGGCTGTGCTGATGACCGACGTTCGACAACTGGTTTCTGTATCTATCTCGGCAAGAACATAATTTCATGGTGCTCTAAAAAGCAAACTACAGTATCCCGCTCAAGCACTGAGGCTGAGTATCGAGCTCTAGCCGTAACCTGCACTGAAATTCTGTGGATTCAACATATGCTCAAAGAACTACATTTCAATTCTTCCTCTCCTCCTGTCCTGTGGTGCGACAATATTGGTGCCACATTCCTTGCTTCAAACCCACAATACCACAAACGAACAAAGCACATTGAAATCGACTTCCATTTTGTGCGAGAAAAGGTCATTTCCAATCAGATTTTGGTTCAATTCCTTTGTTCCAGAGACCAATTAGCAGATGTCCTAACTAAACCTCTCCCTTTACCTCGTTTTTTGCTTCTGCCGGACAAGCTTGATGTCCTTGAAGGAGCATCCGCTTGAGGGGGGTATATTAGGAATAACAGCAGCATTAGTCTACTGCCTACACCGAATCCAGTCACAATTCAATCAAGATCAATCAAGACAAGCAGTTTTCAGTATTTAGTCTGTATATTAGAAATATCAACTTGTATTAAGAATTCTGTAGAATGTTCTCTAGTTATATTTACAATTATACCCTCAAGTGAGGCTATATAAGAGATTGTACTCAAACAACAAAGGAATGCAATGGAATCAATTTTACAATCTATAGTTCTTCTTCTCTGTGTCTCTCTCTATCCATCTTCTTTCATAAACATAACTTGTTTATTATTTTTCTTAGTACAAAAAGGTAGGTAATTTTTTTTTTGTTGCCGTATCAAGGCTTTGTAATGTAGTCTGAATTTATAATTTGAATCTTTTAGTTACTAGCAATGAAGAGGATTTTCAGTGTGCCTAAATCATTCCTACAATCTTATCCTTCACATCATGTTGTTGTATTTTTGTAATAGTAGAATCACAGGGAGGATTTTGAGCCATTTATAGAGGATGAAGTGCAATTTGATGATTATTGCAAATCAATGGAGGAGGATGGTACCTGGGCTGGTCACATGGAGCTACAAGCTGCATCTCTTGTCACCCGTACCAACATTTGCATCCATCAGGTATTCTTATCTGACCTTACAAGTGAGGCTTAAGTGTAATTTTCAGAATAAATCAATAAGTTTATATTGATATATTGGATACTGGCCTTGGATGTGCTATTCTATATATAATTCTTCTTTTTTCTCACTTTGTGCAGCTTAACTCGCCGAGATGGTACATAACCAACTTTGCTAGCAATGAAGTCAATATGATTCATTTGTAATCTTCTTCCTCAGAGCTTCTGATAAAATGAGTATACTCTAATTTCAGAACACCTTTGTTGATGTCCTCAAAATAATCATTATACTAATCTTATGATAAAATAAGAATACATTACCAACATATAATTGAGTGAAAAGTGAGGTCTTTAAATTTTGTGCAGGTCATATCACCTCGGAGAACACTATAATAGTGTTAGGTTAAGGGAAGATCCTTGTGAGGGTTCTGCTAAGCCTATTATCATCAAGGTCTTTCTCGCTCCCTCTCTGAGTATACATTTTTTATTAAAAAAAATTGTCGGAACTGGAAATGATGAAATGCCTTGTTGCATCTTTCATGCTGTTTTACGTCCGGTTTAATCTTGGAACTCACAAAATGAACTGGCATTTTACATAGCATGCCCCAAGCCAGGAAAAGGAGGAAGGTTGTGATTGGTTTGGCAAGCCAACGTAAAAATTCAGACGGTATCATGGAAGACCCAATCGATTACCCCGACTTTTATGGATTTCATTTCTAGGCTACCCTGACTTGTTCGGGACGAAGGCTTTGTGTATTGCGCTTTGTAAAGGAGTAATGGGGCCTAGTTGCATAACTTTGGAAAGTTATGGGAAATTTGGTTATTGTCAAGGATTGAACCTTAGTTAAGCTAAACTGCGCAAATGATGATCAAATTTGGTGGGTGTTTGTTTAGTTGATGACCAATTTGAGGTTTACTTCCACAGCAATTGTTCTTGTGTTTAATTTGAGGCTTACTTCCACATTAATTCTCTTTCATTCTATCTGAACAGACAGATGCCAATATTTCTAGAGCAAGCAATAGTTCTAAAGCAACAACTAGTGATTCAAAAAAAGTACTCTCAAGTCAAGGCAGTGATGGATGCAACCAGATGTTATAATACTGATAAGATTCAAAAGGTTGGTTCTGTTACTAGTTACTACCTGTGATTCTCTATTTTCTTTGGCATAGGTTACTGGTAGTACTGCCCCCCTATTTCCAGGGGCGGATTTAGTAAGAGCCAGGGGGGACAGCCGCCCCCTGTAAATTTTTTTCTTTTGCAAAATATACCTTTTGTATTTATACAATTCGCCAATTTTTTTTTGAAAAATATGCTTATAATTTGATTTTTTTTAGAATGTGGCTCATTTTGCCCCCTGGAAAAAATTATGGATCTTGCCCGTCAGACCCTAACGGAAATTCTGGATCCGCACCTGCATATTTCCCACCCTCCAACTGCATGTGTACCTCACGTGGTTCAACTTTTGAGGAGGTCATTTTTGTCAGTTGTAGTTAGGGACATTTGTGGGCTGCAGACTCTAGGGCGCTCTATTTTTTTCCCTTTTGGCATACGCCTATACTTTCATGAATTTAACATAATATTGATGATATGAAAAGTTAGGTTCTCCATGAGGTGGCAGGAGATGTTGATGCAGCAATAGAGTACATGATTGCTGAGAAAGAGTCAGCTGATTCTATTGGCATTGAAGAAAGTCCCGTTTCTGATACAAATGGTATCCGGCAAAATGAACCTATGCTTTCTTTCATCGTGCAATGGCTTATTTAGAACTTCTTCTCATGTTATGATCTTCTTGACATATAGTTCCAGAAGATGCTGATGATGGTAGCTGTTCACCAAGCAATTCTCAGGGACCAAATAAAGATAACCAGATAAAAGATAAGGTATTTTTCACTTATCCTGTGACCGCAACCAAGACTTTGCTACATTTTTTTACTTTTGTTCTAGCATGCTCAGCTCTACAGTTTATGTGATACCAAGCCATATGAATACCAATAAACTGGAGTATACCAGATACTTTATTCAGCTTTTTGTGGGTCTTTTGATTTGCAGAAATCAGCAAAAGATAAAGAATCACAGCATTCATCAGCAAAGCAACGTAGGGCTCCTGTTGTAGTAATGTATATATCTGCTTCTTCTTACCTCCTACTTTTAATGCATGTGTTTTAGAGCCCCTACAAGACTCCAAAATGTCTGTATACCCTGTAACACAAAATTCTTCTTATATACACTATCAGAAACATCACCTGTTTCTGTCCTTTCTAAGATTCTTCAAGAAATTGCCTAAATTACCTTTTGGTTCTACGTAAGTTTTCTGTTTTCTGTAGTTAGGAACAATTATAAGCAAGAGATAATGATGTTCCTACATTTTTCGATTTTAATTGTCTTATAGTAAAACCAAACCTGGTAGTAGGGGAAGAGAGATGAAAGGAAAAAAGCAGAATCAGAGAAGAGATCAACTTGAGAGGCCACCTCCTGCCACTTCTAGATCAGTACCAGACATGGGAGCCCTTTGCATTTGATTGGGGCTTATGTTCTTACCTTCTTATTTCTTGAGGTATGCAGAAGTAAAATAATTGAGCTCTACTGGTGCTTTGTTGTTTTGTCTAGAATCTTGATCTTGGAGATATTGGTAGGTGAAAAATGACAATATTGTATCTGTGCTCTTCTCCACTTAATGTTTAAGCTTCATTTTATTCTACTTGAGGTTTTATTTGGGATATATTGATTGTGCGTGGAAATGGTGCCAACCAATAATGAATATGCGATGCTACTTGATTTTGTGATTAGTTTAGCCTATCTTAGTAGGATCCTAGGAAGATATGATAACCTACTATATAGTGCGATGCCATATGTGGAAAGCCTCCTGGGTAACAGTATCTTACTGATACAAGCAAATCTCTCATTATAAAAAAAAATTTGGTTTCTCAGAATAAATAACTTTTATCAGTAAGATACTGTTACCCGGGAGGCTTTCCAGTTTCCACATTTGTTTTATATATCAGTAATGAGATATTTGCAAAAAGCAACTCCACCTATGTTTTAC
>CAXKVX010001018.1:0-114623 GCA_964058865.1 Eleocharis quinqueflora | reverse complement strand
CCCTCTCCCTCTCCCTCTCCCTCTCGGTTTCAGCACCCATTTTAATTTCTGTCTCTTGCCCTCTCTCCCCCTCTCGGTGGAGTCCGTGCTGACGACTAACCTCGTCCTCGCCGGAGTATCGAGCGGGGAGAGAGAGAGAGAGGTGGGTTACTGGGGTTATGCTTCTACCTTCCTACCTTCCACCACGGCACCACCTCACACCTGTGATCTGTTTTATACACGATCTCATAAAACACTGTATTTGTTAAAATAACATTACAAAGTTTATATTTATCAAAATGTCATTAAAATTCATCATGTATTTTAATAATGTCATTATCACTATTTTATTTCAACTAAAAAATTTTAACTTTCTAAATGACAAAATTGTCCTGCCTCCTTCCTCTTCTTCTCCTATCAAACAACACCATAGCTGCTACCAAATTCACAGTTTCATTTTGTTAAAGAATTCTCAGAATTAGGCAGTTCTTGTGTATACACTTCCCGAACCAATTTCAGAGTTATTTGAGAGTTCAAGTTTCTGTTATTTAATCTTGTTTTGCGCTGCTCACACTTGCCAGATCTAGTGATTTCGAGTGAGAGTGAGATTTTGACGATCGTCGAGTATCCCCTTCCTAAAATGACCCATGTCTGAAGATCTTCAATTTATCCCCTGCTCACACTTCCCTGTCGCTCTTGATTCGACTCAACTCATCACCATCATTGTCATCTCTCTCTCTCTCTTCACATTTGTCCTTCTCTCATAATTTCTCACAGTTTTAAGGTAATGTAAATTGATACTGGTAGCTGACAACAACTCCTACAAACTTGGCACCTAGCTAATTAAGTAGTGGAATCTCGCTTCCTTAAAGGAGTGGTGTATCTTGGCTGACTTACTTGATAAGGGCTTTCTTTAATTAAGAAATGCTATTTTTTCACCCTCATCTCAGACTCGAGGAGGAAACTGCAAATTTGATCATAAAAAGACAATTCTCATATGAGAGATTACTAGCCAATCAAGCACAATCTTTATTGCCATCTAAAGTGAATAAGTGGCTTCCGGAGCACAATAAGAATAGTCAGGATCAATATAGTTTTTGGAACAAACCACCCAAATTCGTTACCGGCAAAGTAAGCATGTGCTGGATTTTTCTAGAGATCAATCAGAAGTACATGTTTTCATTTCTATTGAAGAGATATAAAGAGAGTGACTCACAAGTCACAAGCAGAGATATAAATCAAATCCATATGATACTAGAAACTGTTATGAATTTCTAGCACCTAGCTAATTCGTAAATTGATACAGTTCTTTATATCGCTCAGCCATACAACATTGGTCAGTGTGTTGTTTGATCATAGAAGAAGGGAAAGGAGGAGGCAGGGTAAATTTGTCATTTTGAAAGTTTGGAATTTTTTAATTGAAGTAAAATAGTGATAATGGCATAATTAAAATGTATCATGGATTTTAATGGCATTTTGACAAATATGAATTTTGTAGTGGCATTTTGATAAATGCAGTGTTTTGTAGTGACATTTTGAAAATTTTCCCTTTTCTTAATTATAGTTGAGGAGCTATTGAGTATTGACATTACTTCTGATTGCCATTTCTTCATCACTTTCTCATCAATTTTATTTTTGCTACTTTAATGAATATTATGGTTTCTTTTGTTATCCATTAACCTATTCTATCAGGATAATATTACTTTTTATGTTTTAGCAAAAATTTAGATACATCATTCATTGGAAAGAATGAATATTCAATTCAGACCATTCAAATCAGCAAGATTGGTTCAAAAAGAATTACCTAACCTATCAAGAAAGTCTGCACCAAATTTAAAGGATTAAACAGTATGAGATTGAACGAAGTACCCAATTTACTCAGCTAATGGTGCACCAAGAAAATCTTCCTTTGATCCGAAGGCTAAAGGCCCACGAAGTGGGATCATATTAGTTACATTTTGGAGAAATGTGAGAAAGTGAATTTAATGCTCAATCAGGATTGAGACGTGTCACTTTTGTGAAATAAACAACTTGGTTAGGATAAATATATACATTAGAAGTGCAAATATGCTAGAAGATTTCTTCATATCTGAGTTGTATCCAAATATTGGAGTTGATGTGGATGGGAATGACAACTAAACTAATTGCATAAGTTGCATATGATCCATGAGCACATGAGATGAACAAAGTCAATGAACTAATTGCTCATCTGATAACTAAACTAATTAGGATGATAGGCCATTGTGCCTCCATTATGAAAAAATTAGTTACATTTTTTAATTTCAGTAATAAAATAAAATGCGTGAATAATTTGCAGGCATTGTATTTAAAATATTTGATCCTGACTTTACTAAGAATAAGAGTATATGAGTATAGCCTATAGGATGATTTAAGTAAGAAAATACAATACGTATTCACAAATTACAATCATAAATTCATATTCATAGGCCCACATTGTATATCTCTTATTTATTCTGTATTTCTCTTTTACTGGACTTTGCACATAAAATAACATGAAGTTATATATCTTCTCTCTTTTTCTCCTCTTTTTCTTTCTCTTTTCTTCTCCTGCTCTCTCGATTCGGAGCTCCGCGGGCATCGCTCTCGAGGCTTACGAATGGCGTTTTCTAGGTTTGCTCTTTCTCTCTCTATCTCTAGATCTCGATTGGTCGTCGCCGTCAATGGATCTGTTTTGTTGCTCGAATTCAACATAAGATGGGATGAGATGGAATGGGAACATGATGCTAGTTGATTTATGAGTTTTCTTCCTTTAGATCTATTTATTTACTATCAATATGCTGAATATATGCCATTAGAGTAGACTAATTGCTCCCCAATAATACACATTGATTACTTCCATTACTTGATGCTCTCATTCCTCTCTTCAAATATACCTATGTCACATCTGCTTAGTCAAAAAGCAAAATATTTTCCTTTTCCTTTTCCTTTTCCTGCCAATAAGTCGTACCAGTATTATCATTTTTAACCATTCTTATTAGCACTAAAATTAGGTTTTAAAGACCATTAAGTTTTAAAGACCGCATATAGTTCCCACTTTCCACTCATATATACATATACAACAACAAAGCCTTTTGCCCCAAACAAGTTGGGGTAGGCTAGAAATAAAGTTCACATTGGATTTCATTTCCATAAGATTGGCTGAATTTTTACGTTGGCTCGCCAAGCCTATCACAATCCTCCTCATTTCCGGACATGAAACCGACTATGTAAAACATAGGCGAAGTTCTTGTCACTCATATATACATATATAATATAAAAGATCAACCGGATATATCTCTTAATTATTTTACATATAACAAGCATATGTCTCCTAATTAATTAGTTAGGAGGTAGAGAGATAGTGTGTAATGAGATCTCGAACAATGGTGTACATGTAACCGGAATAGAGCTGAGTTGCCTCCACGCCAAAAGAAGGCTCAATCTCAAAGTTGGTGTGATCTCCCTTTATCAACATCGAGTGGTTGATCGCCAGAATTATATTTACAGGAATTGGCGCAGCTGCAGTCTGCTTCAACACCTCTTCTTCACTCACATACACACGCTCGAATTTCTTCCCAGTTATCTTCTCATAGAGCGCCATCAACTCATTTATGGTCACTGTATTTGCCGCCAGTCGCAAGTACACCACCTTGTTCAACATACGCGGGTCGTCTGCCGCCTTGATGGTGTATGTACCCACATCCGCTTTGTCAACAAACACCGGTGAAAATACCACAATCCGTATATATATACCTTTCATCAAACAAAAAGGGATAAACTACATCACACTTCAACAAAAACAATATTTTTTAAATAATCCTCTCAAAAAAGAGTTATAAGTGCTATGATCATATTGACAAAAAAATTCTATATTTCTAGAGATGTAATATTTTTTTTACCTTATTACAAAACAAATGATAAAGACTATTAAAGAGCTTGATGACCATAATATCACTAACAATTTTATAATTCCCCTAACTTCTAATCAAGTGGAAGAGCAAGTTGTTGTAGGGAATGAGGAACAAGAACAAGAGGATCAAGTGGATAATGTTCAACAAGATATAAAGGAGAAAGAAGAAAATGAGGAGAATGTCGAGGAAGAAAACAACCTAAGAAGATCAAGTCGGCAAACAAGACCATCTTCAAGGTTACGAGATCTCATAACATACAAAGCCTAATATCTTATTGAAATTTTTATTTCATATAACAATGTATCCAAATGTCATAATGCCTTTGTACATGCTATTGAAAGAATAGTGGAACCAAGTAACTTTGAAAAAGCCAAAAAAAAAATACACCATATGAAATAAAGCCATGAAAGAAGAGCTAAAGGCTCTTGAAAATAATACTTGAGTAATTGTACAATTATCTAAGGACAAAAAAATTGTTGGTTGTAAATGAGGTTATAAAATAAAATATAACAGTGATGATACCACTGAACTGTACAAGGCAAGATTAGTTGTCAAAGGTTATACCCAAACATATAGTATTAATTACCAAGAAAACTTTGCACCGGTTGCAAAAATGAATACCATACGGATTTTATTATCCGTAGCAATAAATAATGTTTGGAACCTATATCAAATGGACGTAAAAATACTTTTCTTCAAGGGACACTTGAAAAAAAAAGTGTATATCTTCCTACCATCAGGTCATAAAAAAGAATACGATACTAATCTAGCTTGTAGGTTAAAGAAAGTTATTTATGGTCTCAAGCAATTTTCAAGAGCATGATATGACAAGCTATCTCATTTTTAATCAATTACGAATTTAGAGTAAGCCAATCCGATAACTCATTATTTTCAAAACATGAAAATAAAGATACAAATGATGACATCATAATTATCGAAAATAATTTAAAAAAATCGATATCATTAAAAAATGTCTATAAGAAAAATTTGAGATATAAGGCCTTGGTAGACTAAATATTTTCTAGGAATTGAGATTGCACACTCTACCAAAGGTTTATTTATTCAAAAAGAAAATACACCTATGATTTGTTAAAAGAAACTGAAAAATTAGGGGCCAAACCGGTGTCTACCCAATAAATAGCAATTATAAGCTAAATTCCGAAGATGGTGAACCAATAAAAGATATTACCCAATACTAAAGACTTGTAAGTAAATTAATTTACCTAACGATAACTAGACCGGATATATCATATATCGTAGGCCAAATAAGAAAATGTATGCATGCACCAAAAAAATCACATCTTGATGCAATTAATAGAATTTTAAGTACCTAAAAGGGACACTCGAAAAGGATATATGGATGAAAAATAATAATTCTAATAACATTTGTGGTTATTCAGATGCAGACTGGATTCGAAGGTTTGATCTAAAATCAACGATCGGTTATTGCACGTTTGTAGGCGGGAACATAGTCACATGGAAAAGAAAGAAGCAAACTGTTGTGGCACGTTCAAGCACGAAAGCGGAATACCGTGCTATGGCATGCACGACGAGTGAGCTAACTTGAATAAAGCAATTACTAGGGAAATTGAATTTTGAAGTTCAAGAACCTATGAAAATGTATTGCAATAATAATGCGGCACGACATATCGCTTCAAATGCGATTTTTCATGAACGGACGAAACACATTGAAGTTGATTGTCACTACATAAGAGGAAAAAATGCAAGCCAAAGAAACTGAAACCTCTTATGTGAAGAGTCAAGATCAATTAGCCGACATTTTTACAAAGGGGTTCATACCGAAGGTTTTTGAAGATATAGCAAGTAAGTTAGGATTAACGGATATTTAAATTCTAGTTTGAGTGGAGTGTTGAAAATAAAAATTGTGATTAGATTATAAGTGAGGGGGTAAAATAGAAAAGATGTAAACAATAGAAACTAGGTATGGTACACCGTACACTTCACTGTTGGTACCAAGGTAAGAATATGCAACGATAAATAGAAAAAAAATATATAAGGCATATGTACAAGAGAGAGAAAAATTAATCAATAAAAATATTCAATATTCAAATTTTCCTCCTCTATTTTTATCAGATGTTATATGTCACAGTGTATATAATTTGTGCATAAAGCAGCATAGTAATTAATTAATTAATAATATGGCTTACATATCATATATTTGCATGCATGTAACTAAATTAATAATCACACATGGATACGCTTAACAAATCGTTAGCTGTACCAGTACCAATGTACCATCATCAAATCAATTAGTTAATCGAACTGATGATTACTTGACTCTCTCTTCTTCATCTTCTCTTTCTTGATCCTACTTGAGACTATCAAATGCACGCCTGGATCTCTCGTGCCGCATCTACTTTCTTGCAACATCGAGTTATTGATGCTTTGCACATTGCTGTTTACGTTTGCTGCTATTTTTGAATCTTTTTCATCTTCAATCTCTTCCTTCCCGGTAGTGCTCGACGTCATAGCAGCGCGTTCATCCAACTTACGAGCTCTCCCCGTGAATGTGCTATTATTGTGCCCTTCACTCTCATGACCAATGTACATTGAGGCGCCTTTGTTCTCGCCGGCCAGAGTTATGATACTGGTACCTCTTTCGCTTCCCGGGTTGAAAGCATTGTCCGTGTTTATTTTTTGAACGAGCTTCGAAATGCCATCTTTGATATTTTTCTGAAAGCTTGTTCTAGTGGGGCTTGGACTAGCGTCGATCTTTCCCTTCTGTTCTGGATTATTGGAAATTGGGTTCTCTCTCTCCATGTGATCTAATCTATTATTGTCAGAACTATTATCTTTGATTGTCCCTTTTGGGTTTGCATCCGGAATAGGCTTCACTATCTCTTTGATTGTTTCCCTCGGATTATCAGCTTGAGCAGGTGTCGTCATATGTTTCATATTATCTCTGACTATTTCATTTTCCTGATGACCCATTTCAGGGATGGACTTCTCTTGATGAGCTTCATTATGTGTTTGCATGTTTTCTTCGCTTTGTGTTTCCGGAACTTCTTGGATGGTGTTTTCATCTAATTTTAGTTTTGTTTTCGGTTCATGATCTTTTGATCCTTCTTCTTCATCATTCTCACTTGGATTTTTGACTTTGTTGGGTATAACTACTGTTTTGGTAGGTGTATCACTGATGAGAGGATCGAAAGGAATTGATTTAGGCTCTGTTTTCTCTGAATCTGTAAAAGTATTTTCTTTCTCTACCTTACTTGCTTGAGAGGTCGGCTTGATATCCAGGTTTGCATCTATGGTTTTGGGATCTTGTGCCATAAGTTCAATTGGTTCGTTATGGGTCATTTTTTCTTGGGGTGGCGTACCTTGTTGGTTTGAAGCTTTGAGTGATTCTTCAGCACCTTGGGATGGAGAAGGGGAAGGGATCAGTTGTGGTGACTCGCCTTTCGTCTTTTGCTTGACCTGGTCATATCGGGATGATCGCTGCGATGGCGATTGTGTGGGTGACGGTAGTGGCGACCGAGAAGTCCTTCTTGGTTGATTTTGCTTTGCAGGCGATGAGGATGAGGATGAGGATGACGATGATGACAGCGACGGAGTGCGAGAAGTCCTTTTGACCGGTTGAGATGTAGGTTGGTTTGTTGGGGATGGTCTGGAGGCGGAGGCGGAGGCGGAGGCGGGAGCGGGAGTTCTTGAAGGTGCATTTCCCCAAAATGGATACCAGAAACGGAATTGTTGGCGCTTGTCAGGTTGATTTGCCATGGAGATGCAAGTTAATTAAGGAGTGCTATATATCTCTATGACTTGATAATTGTTATATTATGATGGGAAGAGGCCAGACCGGCAGAGGGAGAGGATATTATTGGTTGAATTTTATATTGGTGTATACACGCACGCATGTACTACTACTATATATATATAATATATGAGAATTGAGAGGATGAATGAATGAAGTCATGAATGGATGGATGCCTTAATTGGAATGAAAGCATCGGTTGCCTTGCGCTGCGTAACTGCGTTGCCTTTGCCTTGTGAAGTCTACTAATTAATATACCTTTTCCTTTTTGTGATCAAGGCATCAAGGCATCAAGCACAACTGCACAAGCACTTTTCTTTTATTTAATTTGCGGCCTGGCGCTGGCGCTGGCACTGGCAAAAGAGATGAGAAAGGCCCATGGGCCTGATCTGATCTGATCTGATCCACACAAGCATTTTATTTTATTTGGGCCTGTTTATGTTTATACTTTATTCGTTTCGTTTCTTTTATTTCTGTTATTTTGTACCGAGGAGAGGAGAGGAGAGGAGAGGAGAGGGAGAGAGGTTGCTTCGTCTTCTTTTTTTTGTTCCATCTTGTCCGACGAAAACCAAAGGAGACGAGCGAGGATGAGCGCAACTGGAAATGGAGAGAAGAGCAGTAGTAATAATAACTGGAGCTGGAGGGTGTTCATCTCGAGCGACATCAACCATCCCGTCTCCATTCGCATCGACCGCCTCCACGGCCGCCTCCCCCCGTGCTCTTCCTCCTCTTCTGGTATGCTATGCTATGCTATGCTATGCTATCCTAACTCAATTCAATTCCATCCAATTCAATCCAATCCAATCAATCTAGCTATTTATCTCTTCAGTTAAACAATGAATTAATTGCATGTGATGATCTGAAGACGAGAAGACAGTTCCCGAGCTCTTTGTGGAGTGCGCCCTCTTCATCGACGGCGCTCCCTTTGGCCTCCCTGCTACCACCAGGTATTATTGCTCTTGCTCTTGCTCTTGCTCTTGCTCTTGCTCTTGCTCTTGCTATTTCTCTCACCATGATCATTCTCTTCTCCTATGCCCCCATGTTATATTAGGTTGCAGTCCTCCGGGCACCCCTACTGCTGGAATGAGACTCTCACCTTGACCACCAAATACCGCGACCTTACCTCTCATGCCCAACTTGCTTTCACTGTATCCATCTTATCTCATCTTTTCTTATCTTTTCTGACTCTATTTTCTATCCAACCCAATCCAATCTCATTTTCATTACTAATAATCAACTTAGGTATGGGACTTCTCTGGTCACAGCTCCCCCAATGGTCTCATCGGCTGTGCTACCGTCTTTCTCTTCAACAACAAAAGACAACTCAAGGCTGGCAGGCAAAAGTTACGTCTCTGCCTTAACAAAAAGGCTGACGGAAGAATTCCCACTTCCACCCCTGGCAAGGTACCAAAGCACCACAGAGGTGAAGTAGAGCGACTCGAGCGGTTGGTCAACAAATATGAGAGAGGTCACATACAGCGAATCGATTGGCTTGACCGCCTAGCCTTCAATGCAATTGATGATATCAAGAAAAAGGAAGCTAATAAGCCTGAAAATTCCCATCTCAGTCTTGTTGTTGACTTTTGTAGCTTTGACCACCCTGTTGTTTTCCAGGTTACTATCTGCTTTTTTTCATTACCAATTTTTTGGTGAAAATGCCAATTGCATTTTTTTTATTGTTGCACTTAACCATATTTTCAAAATATTTCAAAATGAAACCATCTGAATTAGAGCAAGATTTAACTCTACAGTACATTTCAGTCCACAAATGATTCAAACTGACATCTGCCCAAAACAGGACCAGAGGCACTTAATCCGACTGGCTGTTAATGACAGATTGGCATTCCCTTTTTGGTGCAAATATTGAAAAACTGTGTATGTTTAATTTAATTGTTGCTATCTTATGATTTTAACATGTAGGAATTTGGGGCTAATTATTTGGCACCCTCTCCTGTTACATCAACAAATGAGATAGTGACCGTATTTGACCCAGAGGTTGGCCGAACAAACCCATCGGAGCACAAACAGTTGAAATTGGCCAGGAGCTTGAATCGTGGCATTGTTGACAGGGATCTCAAACCTAGCATAAATGAAAGGAAGTAAGTACCATGTACTATTTTTCATATCAGTAGATTGTGCATATAGGTTCTAATACCTATCAGATAGATCATAGATGATATAACATGTTTTTCCTCTATTTTCAAAATATTTTAGTATCATTGATGTTTTTTTAACCCTTGCATAGGTCAATACAAAAAATATTAAAATACCCTCCAACAAGAACCTTAAGTGGGGAGGATAGACAGCTGTTATGGAAATTTCGGTTCTCGCTGATGTCTGAGAAAAAGGCTCTCACTAAGTTTCTTCGTTGTGTTGAATGGAGTGATATTCAGGTGCCTACTTACTATTTTCATTTTTATCGTTATATGCAAACTCAAATATTCCTTAGTTGCCCCTTAGAAGACTTCAGATATTCTGTAAGTCCTAGATAATAGGTGCTCAATTCTTCAAAAGTGCTCACAGTACCATTTCAGTTATTCATGTAAATAGAGAACACCCAGGAGCCAGTGCTTTGGGTATTATGTTCTGAACTTGTTTTGTTCTGTATACAGGAAGCCAAACAAGCTGTTGAGTTGATGGGAAGATGGGAAACAATAGATGTGACTGATGCCTTGGAGCTTCTCTCCCCTCTTTTTGAGAGTGAGGAGGTTAGTGCATATTTTTTAAAGCACAGTAATCATTGCCTTTTCTTTCTTTTCCTGTAATCATTCCTTTTTTGTCTTGGGGGTGGGTTCGGGTGGCTGTTAGGTACGCGCATATGCTGTAAGCGTACTAGAAAGAGCGGACGATGAAGAGCTACAGTGCTATCTATTGCAGCTGGTACAAGCACTTCGGTTTGAGAGATCTGACAAATCTCACCTTGCTCTCTTCCTTATCCAACGATGTATTTTTTTTTCTTTCTTTTAGTATTGTTATTTTTATTTTTATTTTTATTTTACACTGAACTAAAGATGTGCTTTTGTTTGCATTCTTTTTGTCTTCAGCATTATCAAATATAGAGATAGCAAGCTTCCTTAGGTGGTATGTGTTGGTAGAACTTCACGACCATATTTATGCAAAGCGCTTCTACTGTACATATGAAATGCTAGAAGATAGTATGATTAAGGTACGTAGTTTTCATGTTTCTATTTCTTTTGTGGAATTGAGGTGTAATTGGCCTAGTACACCAAATTCTTCCAGTTGAAAAAAAAGGTTCTTAAGGCTTAAATTAAATTTACATCCTTCTTCAGTCATCCAACTGTTACCATCTAGTGCTGGTGCCCTACCAGACTTCAAAATTAAGCTGAGACTGTACTACGAAAAGTTACTCACCAGACTACTCGCCTCTGCTACCTACCACTGCAACAATCAGTATGATTATTGTACCTTGAAAGAAGTTCTTGACATGTAATTTGATTGGAACAGCTGGAGTTAGGAGGGAATGGGAAGGAAGATGGATTCAAGATGTGGCAAAGCCTGGTTTGTCAGACTGAACTGGTAGCTCAGCTATGTTCTATTATGAAAGACATTAAAAAGGTCAGTGGTGGGACCCAGAAGAAAATTGACAAATTGCGTCAACTCCTCTCCGGCCTCCTCAGTGAGCTCACATATTTCGATGAGGTGATGATTTTTAATTATTTATTTTAAGGCTTCAGTTCTAACGATATTATTCTGCAGCACTTTTTTTTTATTGTGGCTATATCAACTTCTCCAAAAAGTTAAACTGAAAGCCTGACAGAGGCTTGTTTCTTGTAGAACTTGCCAGTAATAATGTAAGATCAGTCATGTGTATAGTACATAATTCTTAGCAATGTTGCCTATAACATACATTCGGAGAACTTTAAGTGAAAATTTCTGATGTTGTGAGATTATAATTTGGACATATGTCACAGCCAATTCGATCACCTTTGGCACCTAGCACGCTAATAACTGGTATAGTGCCACAAGAGTCGTCTATTTTCAAAAGCGCCCTTCATCCTTTGAAGTTAACATTTCGCACCGAAAATGGTAGCACTAGTAAAGTCATATTCAAGAAGGGAGACGACCTTCGCCAAGATCAACTGGTACGCTATTTCTACTATTGTTGTTGTAATTGCACTGTAGATACCAATCTTTTTGACTGGTATGGCAGCAGGAATTGTATGATCATTGCCTGAAGAAGAGTGCGGTACTCTACATTATTTTTTTATTCCAATATCTGGGCAGGTGATACAAATGGCGTCTCTCATGGATCGGCTTCTAAAATTGGAAAATCTTGACTTGCATTTGACTCCATACAGAGTACTTGCAACTGGACAAGATGAAGGCATGCTAGAATTTATACCTTCCAGTTCTCTTGCACAGGTACCTCAGTTCTTCAGCAAACTCAACGCAATATCCTTTTTTTATTTTTTATTTTTCATTCTATTTACCAGGCAATGTACAAATAACAAGGAAGCAAAAACCTACTCTTTTCCTGCAATTTATTGACTGGTACAGTGAATTTTCTGTTGATTCCATTTACATATTTCTTTTTGGATAGATATTATCAGAGAATCGTAGTATCATAGCATTCCTACAGAAGTTCCACCCTGATGAGGAGGGCCCATTTGGCATAACTGCACAATGCCTGGAGACTTTTATAAAGAGCTGTGCCGGCTATTCTGTTATTACCTACATTTTGGGGGTCGGAGACAGGTACTCTCTCTCTCTCTTTTTGTTTGAAACTCTTGGCAGAAGCTGCCAAGCCTCTCTCTCTATCCCTCTCTCTCTTTTTGAAAAACTTTTCAGCAGCTGCCAAGGTATTATTATTAATTGAAACAAGTCTGCAGCAAGTTTACATCTGAACTCAATAGGAGCTATGCACACCTTACTGACATCTAACGACTAGTTGCACTCTCCATCTAGTCTACTTGCATCCAGAAAAGAAAAACATCCACGTCTATGTATTTGTAGTAACCTCCAAACCACAGTCTCTATTCATGCTAACAATCCACGTCTCTCTCTCTCTTTTGAAGGCCTGACAAGCTGTCAGGTTTCTCTCTCTCTCTCTCTCTCTCTCTCTTTTGAAAACTTGACAGAAGCTGTCAAGGTATATTAGAACATCAACAGAAATGTGTACAGCGGTATGATATCCGTTACAACAGCAGCTAACCTACCAAGCCAGCAAATCAAACACAACACAGCATTACCGCCTCTCTCTCTCTCTCTCTTTTCGAGAACTTAGCAGTGGCTGCCAAGGACTTTTCATTAAACTAAAATAATGAACTACATCAATCCAACAAAACAACACATCCTAAATGAGCTCCATAAATCATAAAATTTTGTGTGGAAGCATCTCTCCTGAAAAGGTGAGGTTTTTGGATTCAAGATTGCAGTTTTAAATTTTAAAATACATATGAAAAGGTGAGGTTTTTCAATTTGGTGGCACCAAATCTTGTGATCAGCCTTAATATGACAATAATGTTTAAAAAACTAGGTAAATTGAAGGACAAATGTATTAACAACAGAAAAGTTCCTTTACTGGAATCTATTTCTTAGAAACCTTTTGGTAAATTTTGTTACAGGCATCTAGACAATCTCCTATTAAGAGATGATGGCCGGCTGTTCCATGTGGATTTCGCATATATTTTGGGGCAAGATCCGAAGCCCTTCCCTCCTCCAATGAAACTTTGCAAAGAGATGGTTGAAGCCATGGGTGGCGCAGAAAGGTCTGTCTTTCTCTCTCACCAACCCACCCTGTACTTGCTTGCTTTTTTGTTTCCCTTTTGATGGTGGATATACCTTTTTGACTTGTGGCAACCCACACTCTTGGTATAGTCTACTACCTTCCTAGCTGAGGTCTTGAAGATTACCTTCCCACTTTGGGTCTACTCCTGGAATCATGCCTCCATCCGGTTCTTGCAATAATGCATTTATTTCATGTCTACTTTGTTCTTTTACACTTAACATATTATGTATTTCTGGGGCAATGCAGTCAGTACTATACAAGGTTCAAATCATACTGTTGTGAGGCATACAACATATTGAGAAAATCAAGTAATTTGATATTGAATCTGTTCCATCTCATGGCTGGTTCAAACATCCCTAACATAGCTTCGGACCCTGAGAAAAGCATTCTGAAGGTCTTGAACTCTCTTTCTCATTTATTTTTTTCTTTTTTAGCGTTAACATCCTTTCTTTTTTAATATAGCAGAAAATTATTAGCTTCCTATTGGTCTGACACTATGGTTTCACATGTTAATATTACTATGACAATGCTGCTGATGTATCATTTATTCTGATCTCTGTGGTGCAAGCTTCAAGAGAAATTCAGGTTAGACCTAGATGATGAGGGGGCGATACACTTCTTCCAAGATTTAATAAATGACAGTGTGAGTGCTTTGTTCCCTCAAATGGTTGAAACCATTCATAGATGGGCGCAGTACTGGAGATGATATAAATTTGCCTCTTCTACTTGTTCTATATATTATTCCCTCGTTTCATAATTAATTTATACACTTGACAAGTTGACGTGACGTGGAGCACAGATAAAGAGTTATATCAGAACTCTTTTTGTCCATAATGCATTGTTGTTTGATGTATGGATCTTTTTCCTTGTTAGTGATTGTGCATATTTATGTGGTCTGTTTGGCATATAGCTGGTGCTTTTGAAATTGAGCAATGTAACCAAATGATCGTCATTAAATAAAAATAAAATTATGTTTTTTTCTTCTTCTCTTTCTGGCTTCATGTACTGACAAGTGATGATGCTTCCGTGATTAAAAAAAAGAAGGGTTGAAGTTGTGCTATTTTTAATTGACCAAAGCTCTTGCCAGTTGCCATTCCTTCAAATTGCATCTTTGCATAATTTGATTCTTATTTGTAAGCATCAAAGTATGATATATGTATAGAGAGAGAGATATGCTATGGTGCATTACGAAGTCAAGATTAGTTTTGACATCACGTTCAAATTGTAAATTTTAAAATTTAAACAATCGATCCAAACTGTTTAATGTGATCTCCATATTGGAATCTTATTATAAATCAAATTTTTCATTTTTTAGAATTTTTTACTATTTTTTAGAGGGGTGCAAAATGAGTCATATTGAATGGTTCAGAAATTAGTATATCAACAAAATTTCATACTCCTCTAAAAAATAGTAAAAAAATCTAAAAAATGATGGTCTCTGGTGAGATTTCAATATGGAGATCACATTGGACGGTTTGGATCGATTGTTTCAAATTTTCTTATTTGAAATTTGAGTGTGATGTCAAATTAATTATGACTTCGTAATGCACCATAGCATTTCCTTCTCTCAACTTAGTATGAAATTCATATGTGGTCAACTTTATCTTATTTATTTTCAGTCAGTGAGCTTTGAAATACTCTCGAATCTAGTCACTCCGTTTTTTCATCAAAATTTTAAGAAAAAATTGACTTAAAATGCATTTTTTTTCTTCTAAAATCTTCATAATAATTAATATTTAAAATATAGTTGTTATTTAGACATCATGTTAATTTTTATGTTAATTTTCGATTAATTTTCTTGATGAAAAACAATAAAGTAGTAACTAAATTTGCGATTTATCAAAGTTTAGTGATTAAGAATGAATAATTCAAAGTTTATTGATCAAAAGTGAATTTGATTAGTGATTTCTCAGAAAATTTGTTATATATATATATATTGGGGGTTGCCAACAACCTCTTTTAATCGCCCTCCTTAACTGCCCCCACAATAAGACAAAATCACTTCGCTCCGCTCTGTTTTGCTAATATCTCCGTCCGAAGTCTTTATATTACAAATCTGTATCAATTATACTGCAAGTTTTCATATTAAAAATTTTACAGTGATTTTGCTGCAAATTTATATATAAAGACTTGCATGTAACAAAATTTAAATATAAAGGCTTGCATGTAATAATATATAGACTTTATTGCTCGAATATAAAGACTTGCTATTTTCAGTATAAATTTTGCATCAATTCAATTGCAAATATTTAGATTATAAATTTTGTAGCAGTTTTCTTGCAAATTTAAATATAAAATTTGCATGTAAACATATATAGACTTTTATGTTCCATTATAAAGACTTGCAGTTTTCAAATATTGAGACTTGCAGGACGCTCTTTGAACTCCCAGAATCGCTCATTACCTATAGCATTGAACCCCTACTCTGCTTGTCTTTTCAAATATTGAGACTTGCATGACGCTCTTTGAACTCCCAGAATCGCTCATTACCCATAGCACTGAACCCCTACTATGCTTGCTTCCCATGCAGGTTCCAATATAGAGAATTGCAATTTTTCAGCAAATTTAAATATAAAGACTTTTAGGTAAATATATAAACTTCATTGTTCTAATATAAAAACCTGCAGGACTTGTTATGATATGTAATTTACTCTGTTAATGGCAACAACAATAATTAGTAATGAAAAGGAGCGACAAAAGAAAATGAAAAATAGAAAGGAGAGACCAAAAATATAAGAGGCTTAAATTCAATTAAAAAAGTTGAGAAGAAATAGAAGGGAATATACACAAAAAACGGAACGATGATAAATTCAGTTATAGATGCGCATAAGAGGGACGCGAAGCAGAAGATATTATAATTTATTTTTGTGACTCATTGTCATAGAAATCTCGTGACTGATCACAATACTAGATATCATACAACTAGAATGGGTATAAGAGTCATAAATCTGAAATTGCAGAGGGCGCGACGAAGGAAAACAAAAAATGGGAGTGTAAAGAGTCATAAATCTTTGTTGACATGTATTTGGGACTTGTTGTGTAGCGAGCGAAAAGGTTTTCGATTATAGAGAATTCGGACCATCATTATTCATTATTCATTATTCATTATTCATTATTCATTATTCATTTCTGACCTGCTTGCGAGTTGCGTCTGCGACCAGTTTCTCTCGTGCTTTAATATTCTATTCGCGCACAACGTGATGTTTTAGAATTGAAGCTGCCCGGGTTTCGATTTTCTTTGCTTTCTTTTGTTCTTTTCTCAAGTCTAGGATCCCTCGGTTGAGGGAATCAGGTAACACTTCTCTCTCAATCCTCTCTTCTTCTCTTCTTTTACATCTGCAAGTGCAAGAAGAACATTCATATTTTGCAATTATCCATCTGTAGCACTTCCCTGCCTTCCGATTTGATTTTTCATCAATTCTCTCTCACTCTAACTTTCTTCACTATCAATATTCTTCTTTCTGAGTTTTAATTTGAACATCTTCAAACTGAACTTTTGTTGTCGTCACTAATTGAGCACTCAATTTCTCAGATTTGGCCTCCATCTATCATCTATCATCTATCATCTATCATCTATCAGCTATGGCTGACAACACCACCAACCCCAACACCAAGGAGGTCACAGGTGGAGGTGGGCCCAGCATGATCCATCGCTCCGGATCAAGGCCGCAGCTTGACCTCAGTGGAGCTGCCATCCATGGCAATTTTGAGGATAGAAATCCTACAATTCTGTTGCCTAACCAGTCCGATGACATTTCTCATTTGGCACTCGACATTGGAGGTACACTCACTCACTCACTCACTCACTCACTCTACCTACCTACCTATATCCTTCCCTTCTTGCTAAATTACCCTACCTATCTGCAAAATTATTTCTCCAACTTTCTCGAGTCTTCTTCTTATTTTCCCTAGGCTCTCTCATAAAATTGGTGTATTTCTCACGGCATGCTGAGAGCTTATCCGATGATACCAGGAAGAAATCACTAAGGAAAAAGTTTGAAATAACTAATGGAAACAGGAGAAGTTACCCAATTCTAGGAGGGAGACTTCATTTTGTCAAATTTGAGACTACCAAATTAAACGAATGCTTAGACTTCATCTCATCTAAGCAACTTCATCGTGGCGGTATGCCCATCAAATCTTCTTCTTCTTTTTTCTTATTTTATAATCATAAAACTTCTATTTAGCTTAATGAAATTTTCAGTTGGACCTGCCCAATTAATCTTCCAAGTATAACTTTTTTGAGGTATCATTGCCTCTTATACTTTTCTTTTTTTGAAATTTGTTCCAATATGGATGGATTAATGTTACCTGTTTCTTCAGGCAATAAGAGAGGGTAGTAACAAAACTTTTTAATTCATTTTCTGTTTGAGGTGTTAAAATTTTGTATATTAATAGATATTAGATTTAACTTTTGGTGTTCTCCCTTTCCAGGAATAGACTCACCAATATGGCGAGGGACCCCTCAAAATGATAATATAGTAATTAAGGTACCCATAGGCAATTAATTATCACCCAATAGTTTAACTTCACTGTTATAAATCAAGTTACTAAACATTCTGCCAATTGAATAATTTTACAACAAACAGATGTATTCTACTGTTGTGTTAAATGCTAATTCAATACCATAAATAACTTAGGCAACAGGTGGTGGGGCCTTTAAGTATGCAGATGTTTTTAGAGAAAGGCTAGGTGTTAGTTTGGAGAAGGAAGATGAAATGGGTTGTCTTGTGGCCGGTGCTAATTTCTTGCTCAAGGTACCTTTCTTTTAATGACAGTTCTTAAGTCATATATGTCAGTTACGCTGTTGTTACTGTATATTGAAATTTTGTATCATCATCAGGGGAAAGGCAATTTATCTGTGCCTTTACATATAAAATTGATACCACTGTCTGTTTTCTTTTTAACAAGAACTGCGCTTACAATTTGAGCGCAAAAGGATTAGCAACTTGAGTAAAATATGACTGCTGTTTTAGTTTCAACCTGTCATTGTTTTGTGTTTCATATCATTTTGTGTCAGTTATAGGTAGCTAGGAAGATTTGCAAGTTCCGCATAATAATTGCAGTACTTGTCTGGTTCTTTTTGAGAAACACTTGTCTAGTTTTGTGTCAATTTTCAACTGAATAATTATGAATAAATGGTATATACTATATACGATGATATTTTTGAAAAGCTACTTGCTCATAATATTGTAAACAAATCAGGCTATACGGCATGAAGCATTTACTCATATGGATGGACAAAAGGAGTTTATACAAATTGATCAAAATGATTTATTCCCTTACCTTCTTGTCAATATTGGCTCTGGTGTAAGCATTATCAAGGTATTTATTTTTTCCATGATGACAAAGGACTTACTCAATATATTTGATATTTCAAATAGCACCTGTATAATCTTTTAATTCTATTGAACCAAAGGTGGATGGTTTTGGAAAATTTCAAAGAGTAAGTGGTACAAACGTCGGTGGTGGCACCTACTGGGGATTGGGTCGTTTATTAACCAAGTGCAACAGGTATATTTCAACTTGTTTGCTCGATAATTCTCCATTTATTTGATCTTTTAAAGTATAGTACAATCTAATCCTTGTTTATCTATTTTCCTTTGGCATAGTTTTGATGAGTTGTTAGAGCTGAGCCAAAAAGGAGACAACAGCCAGTTAGACATGCTTGTTGGAGATATCTACGGTGGTCTCGACTATACCAAGGTGTTATATTTATTTAGAATTCTTTTTCGTAATTGAAAGAGGATACAGAATGAAAATCATGATGCTGAATTCACTTCATATTTTGTTGCTGTTGCATAGATTGGTCTCTCAGCATCAACTATAGCATCGAGTTTTGGAAGAACAATTTCAGAAAATAAGGAACTGTCAGATTATAAGCCGGAGGATATTTCACTCTCCCTTTTGCGCATGATCTCTTATAATATCGGCCAGGTAAGGTGTTCTGATGTACGTGTTAGTTTTACAGGCAATAATAGGTATCTAATCTTGCTTCTGTTGAATATAGATATCATATTTGAATGCACTGAGGTATGGACTGAAGAAGATCTTCTTTGGTGGATTTTTCATTCGAGGTCATGCCTATACCATGGATACTATCTCCTTTGCAGTTAATTTCTGGTAATGTTTTGTTTCTAGCATAAAGGCTCATCACTGTACCATAGGTATAGCTATAATAATACCACTTCTCATACTTGCAACTAGCACCTACCTTTTGCAGGTAATTTCTAAACCATTTTAGGTGTTAGTTGCAAGTTCTTCAAAGGTCAGTACTGTTTCAGGTTGTGGAAAACTGGGGCATGTGAGTTTTAACATTCTCAGAACAAAATTGTACTCTTCTTCTTAGATTTGCATTGGTTTGCTTCTTATTATAAAATTAAATGTTAGGTCAAAGGGTGAGGCGCAAGCTATGTTCTTGCGGCATGAGGGGTTTTTAGGTGCACTGGGAGCATTCATGAGCTACGAAAAGCACGGCTTGGATGACTTGCGGGCCCACCAGCTTGTCGAGAGATTTCCCATGGGGGCCCCTTATGTCGGTGGCAAGATTCACGGCCCACCTCTTGTGGATCTCAATGAAAAGGCATTCATCTTTTTATCTTTTAACTTTTCTTCCTTTTCTTTTACTATGTTTTCCTCTCAACTATGACATGGTTGTTTGTTGATTTTTTTTCTTTGTTTATTTCAATGCTGCATTTATTTTAATTGTAAGTTTTCTTCTTGATCTTTTTTATGACAAAGGTAAAGGCAAGTCCAGAAACGTGAAGAAAAGAAAAAAAATATATTTGTAGCTGCAGGGGATCTTTTGTGCACGTGTCAAGGGGTTTAGAGAGAGATTTTTATAGAAGGCTGGAGAGTGGTGTCAGGGGAGATAATTTTACTATACCAACACAGTCCGCTATGATTTACACTTTGTCAAAGAAGAATCAGGTGCATATTGTATTGTTGCTTTCTTGTTCCAGTTGCCAATTAACTGTCTTATATTCACAGATATCATGGATGGAGAAGTTTGTGCAGAAGGGTACTGAAATAACTGCTCCTGTACCAATGGCCTTACCTGGTACGACCGGTATGGGAGGCTTTGACCGGCCTACAGCTCGAGGGAACATACTTCGATCTGATGCCAGTGCTGCACTAAATGTTGGGGTATTGCATCTTGTTCCGACCTTGGAGGTGTTTCCATTGTTACGAGACCCCAAGACGTAAGCTCTGAAAACTATTGTGATTAGTCTTGCAATTTACATCAGAAAAGTACCGCATTTCTATTTGCATTTGTGCCCTACAGTATTTCTTGTTGCATATGAAGAACATCTATATATTTTTGGAGAGAGAGCCATGCAATTTATCTTCCACTTTATGTGTTCATGTTTTTTCTTCTTTGCCTCTCGAAGCTGGCTTGTAAATATCTTTAAAAAATTTAAAAGATAAACTAAAATACTGATACAAAACAATGAGTGATTTAGCCTAACCCACTGCAATTTGTCCTTGCAGGTATGAACCGAACACCATTGATCTCTCACATAGTGAGCTTGAGTACGTCTTTCTGATACTAGCTTAAGATGCTTTAGTAACTCCTTTCTAATATTATGAAATCCTCTCTTCATTCATCAATTTATTTTTCCTTTCTAGGTATTGGTTCACTGTTCTGTCAGAACATTTGCCTGATCTTGTTGATAAGGTGTGTAGTATATCTAGTTATGAAAAGTATCAAATTCAAATTGATCTTTTAGAAACGTTACCACTCTCTTTCTCTCTCTCTCTCTCAACTACCTAGGCAGTTGCTAGTGAAGGTGGAACTGATGATGCTAAAAGAAGAGGGGATGCATTTGCACGTGCCTTTTCAGCTCACTTGGCAAGGTAGATGTCTGTTTTCACATTAAATTATTAGAACATATAATATTTATATATATCTTGTCATTATCTTAGGTTAATGGAAGAGCCGGCAGCCTATGGAAAGTTCGGGTTGGCAGATCTATTAGAATTGAGGGAAGAATGCTTGAGAGAATTTCAGTTTGTTGATGCATACATCACCATTAAACAAAGGTTTGTTTTGATGAAAAATAAATTATGTTTCTCACTATTATTAATATTTCTTTGAAATTAAGTAGGTTTCCGATTATAATGGGGTAAATTTCTTCATTAGCAAATTTTCTTCTCTGTTACAAATTGGTACATGAAATTTGATGCCACCCCCCACCCCCCCAATCCAATTGCCACAGGCACACACAACAGCCGCCAAACTTTGAATTTGATCCAACTAATTTGCTCCATTCCAATAAAACTAACAGCACGAAATGAACAATCTTGCTTTGCAATATCAGTTTTTTTTTGTCTTGATTGGATGGTAAAGGTAATGCAGTGACTTGATCGAAACAAAATTAAAGTTCAGTGGCTTGGGAGGAATAAACTTCATGATTTATTGGAAACAAACAAAACTTAGCAAGCTTTTAAAAAACGGCGATAAAGCACCGATAAAACGGATATAGCGGAAATTTTGCTATAACCGCACGATTTATTTCAAACACACCGATAAAGCGGTTTTTGGCGATAAAGCGGAATTTAGCGGTGATTAGAGCTGGGCAAATAACTCGTGACTCGCTCAGATAACAACTCGGATAAACTCGCTCAGATTCAACTCGAGCCATATCCAGCTCGAGTACTATTCGAGTCGAGCTCGAGTCAGGTATGACTCGCTCAGTTACTCGAATACTCGGCTCGTATATGAGCTTTCATATATGGGTTTTCTGAATTTAGTTACTATATTGTTCAGTTTAAGCTATTTGGGCCTTCCGAATTGAGTTGCTATTTTAACTTAAGCTTATTATGAGTTGCTAATTGAGCTAGTATGCGAGTTGAGTTATTTAAGTTGCTGATTTGAGCTCGGTTGAGCTATTTGAGTTATTTAAACTATAAAATAAACATGTTAACTGAGCTGAATGCGAATTGCGAGTTGCGAGTTGGCTCGAGTAAAATCTGAGTTGAGTACGAGTTGGTATTTGAGCTCGAATGTGACTTGATTACTCGAGTCAGCTCAACTCGAATAACTATCGAGTTGAGTTTGAGTTGGGGTCGACTCGCTCGAACTCGACTCGATGAACAACCCTAGCGGTGATAAAACGGATGACGGTCTTAAAAAAGCGGTGATAAAGCGGATATATCGATACTTTTGTTCAAATGGTCATAACTTTTGACTTGTAACTCCGATTTTAGTGAT
Source organism: Eleocharis quinqueflora (assembly GCA_964058865.1). Classification (NCBI taxonomy): domain Eukaryota; kingdom Viridiplantae; phylum Streptophyta; class Magnoliopsida; order Poales; family Cyperaceae; genus Eleocharis; species Eleocharis quinqueflora. Next base: position 91,998 of record CAXKVX010001018.1, on the reverse strand, counting down.
TTTTTATGCGTTGGAAAAATCACGACAAGCTCTATATTTTGTTCCATACATAACTTACAAATTCTTATCAACAAACTTGTTAAATTCAGATTTTTTTTTCAAATCAACAGATCGAAGGAATTGTTTAGCTCAACAGTATTTTCTTATATGTTGCATTTTTCTATTAAGACATAAGAGAGATGCATAATTTCTTGATAAATTTATTTAATTTAGTAATTTCATTGATATTCTTGACAATTTGCTTTAACATAATGTATATGTAGAAAATAGCGATGTTGTGGTTTATCGTCCGCTTAATCACCGCTATACCGCTAAACGCTAAATGACTTCCACACCGCTATGGACCGCCATACGCTATTTAAAACCTTGAAACTTGGTGATCTCCGGAGGAACTTAACCCCCGTTATTATCTTTAATCTTGCACTACTTTTTCTTAACTATTTGTACTTCTTATTTATCATGTCTAGCCAGAGATGAAATGGGCGAGTACAATTAGACTTTTGCCCTTATATATTTTAATTATTTTGCTTCTTTGTTTGTGACACGTATTAGGGAAAATGAGGCTTCTCTTGCTGTTTTGCCCGATCTCTTAATGGAGCTGGATAGCATGAATGAGGTTTCCTGCTCTCTCTGGTGTTATGCACTTTTTTCCCCTCCCTCTTTTCTAACTTTGTGTATGTTATAATAGGATGATAGAGTCCTCGCACTAATCGAGGGCGTATTAGCTGCTAATATATTTGATTGGGGATCTCGTGCATGTGTCGACCTCTACCACAAAGGCACTATTATCGAGATTTACCGGATGAGCCGCAAAAAGATGCAACGACCCTGGCGTGTATACTCTGTTCTTTTTTAAAAAACTATTTCACCATCGTTGATAAAAGTACAAAATTTTTAAGCTTGCTACTAAGATCTAACAGTTTTCATTTATTTTATTTACAAATATTGTGCCACCATAATGTAATGCAATAGAGTACAGAGAATAAATTTTGCATCCAGACATTTCGCTTGTCGAAATCTGATTCAATATTTTCAAGTTCATAATAGGATTTATTACTGTTTTTTCTCCTTGTTTATAGGTGGACGATTTTGATACATTCAAAGTGAAAATGCTCACAGATAAGAAGCGACAACCATACAAAAGAGCACTTCTGTTCGTAGATAACTCTGGTGCTGATATTGTTCTTGGAATGCTCCCATTGGCTCGTGAACTACTGCGCCGTGGGACCGAGGTGATTGTATATTTTTCATTTTGCCCCTGGAGTCTTCATGATTTCAGATAAAAATGAACGATTCAAAACTTTTGTAGGTTGTTTTGGTAGCAAATTCATTACCGGCTTTGAATGATGTCACTGCAAATGAAATTCCTGGAATTGTAGCTGAAGCAGCCAAGGTTTGTATGTTGCTTTGCAAACACATTTGCTGTATCAGTATTTATACCAGAAGCAAAAGTATGCTACAATTGAGCATCTGTTCAAAAATAATGAAAGAACCCAAAAGAAGTCGATAACACTGCATATCACAGATTCACAGGATTCCAGAATAATCAGATATTTAGCCTATAATTTCCTGGTGTCAATTCACAACTAGTTCAACTAGAAAAGTCGATGATTCATACAATTGCTTGCTTTCAGCATGATGTATAAGTGATTAACAAGGAACTACATACTGCCCCCTCATTATATCATTATAGCATTGTGATACACTAAGGAGAGCTGCTGAGGCTGGAGGGTTGTTACTAGATGCAATGGCTGGTATCCAAGACGAGTCGAAGCCTACTACTGTATCTGCACCACTAATGGTGGTTGAAAATGGCTGCGGTAGCCCTTGCATTGATTTCCGCCAGGTCAGCTCAGAGCTCGCTGAGGCCGCAAAAGAAGCTGATTTGGTATGTTCAAATACTACTGAATTACCTTTCTTGTACTGGACCACTCCAGTATGCATGACATCGAACAAGAACTGAAACTCTTTTTGTTGATGTTGGCTTCTGAAATGGCAGGTTATATTGGAAGGAATGGGAAGGGCTTTGCATACTAACCTCAATGCTCGCTTCAAATGTGATGCTCTCAAGGTGTGCTCTAATTATCATATTTTCTTATTCTTTTGTTGAAAGTATTTCCTTCTTTTCTTTCATGGTAATTTAAGTGATGGTAAAAAATTGGGACTGCTCTGGCAGCTGGCCATGATAAAGAACCAGAGACTTGCTGAGAAGCTCTTTGGAGGCAACATTTATGACTGCATTTGCCGCTTTGAACCAACTGATTGATTCGCTTCAACAATTGATGAACAATCCAAGTCTTTTTTCAGTATTTAAGTTCTCTCTCTCTCTCTCTCTCTCTCTCTCTCTCTCTCAAACTCAACATATACTTTTATAGTAAACATGTCTTGACATTAAACTTTTTGAATATTTGCAGGATGAATTTGAAGTTTTATTGTCAGTTGCTTTTTGTGAGAACTGGGCATGAAGCTTATTGTCAAATTAAATTATGTGTACCATTAGTATATCAATAACCTGACGTGCATGATCACTATAAGAATTTTTTTCTTCCGAAAAACTTGTATTATTTCTGTACTAAACTGGCAACGCATGAAATAATGATAAAAGCAACATGATTGATGGGTGTGGGTATTTGCTAGAAGACACAGAGCACCTATTTGGTTTTGCATTAAAAAATTTACTTCTTTTTTCCTACTAAGCTATATGGTTCTGCACCAACAATGATTATAATAGTAAATCAATGATAGTAATTAGATTGGGTACAACAAAAAAACATTGATTGATTTTCAAAACAAACAGCCAACAAGACCAGATTAGAAAGAACGGCCAAGTTACCACATACATAGATCCACCATATACACATATAACCACATCAAAATATGGGCATTTGAACCTTAACTGATTACACACAAGCCGAATGTAGCATTATTGGGTAGAGTACATTACAAACACTACTACACAATTAAGGGGGCAGTACACCTGGTAATGTAGCAGTTGAGCTTGCACTGCTGTCACCTAGCCTTTTCTCGACCTTCATCAAAAGTCCTTGCATTTCCTCCACTAGACTACCTCTCACCTCAGGCCTGATACCACTGAGGGCAGAACCAGACTCCCCATTTGCTGGAACTGCAGACCCACCTGTCAGAGAGGAGATCATCATCTCTAAATTCTTCCTTATATCAGAGAGTTGGGGCTTCGCAGCCAGTTGCTGAGATGGTGATGTCAGGTTGGCACCAATAGGTGGCAAGTAGCGGAGGCGACAGCTAGCGAAAGGGGGCCCAAACGGACCAAGCTTCTCTAAGCTGTTGTACGCTGCCTCTGCATCTGCACTACGCGCAAACACTACACACGCAGAGTGTGCATCTTTATGGACATCTGACTGTGTGTCAACTAACAACCCGAATTTGCTAAATATTGATAAAAGCTGATCTCTAGAAGGAAGATTTGTACCATTACTGTTTGCCGCATTTGGCATTGAAAAATCCAATAATAGTGCGGCAGGGTTTGGGTATTGAGCTTGTGCAACTTTGTGCTTTTGCCCCCCACAGTGTTCAGGTTCTGTGCCACTAGCGTTCTCGCCATTCCCGGTCTTGTGCTTCTTCAATGAACTTTGTTCCTGGGATTGTTTGTTTGGTCCAGCTGGTTTATAACTATTTTGCAGAGGGCTAGTTTTCATCATTTGAGCTCTTGCTTCTTCCAGAAACTCATAAGGACCGTTAGCAAAATTTAACACAGACCCTTCACCAACGTTGTTATCTGTCTTAGATGACACACTTGAAACCGAACTTGTGAAGTCCTTTCGCTCCATCTTCTGCTCAGATTTCTGTACAATGGGCATATTAGAACCCGAGCTGCTTAGACACTTGTCTTCTTTTTTAGGCCTACCCCGTTTCTTAGGATGGTGGTGTGGTCCATTGTCCGATTTCTCCTGTCCTCTTTCCTTTTCAAATTGGTTGTCAACTCTAGAGGCATCAGGCCCAGTTGTCATGTCAGAGCTATCCATTTTGGGGGTAAGACACGATTCAAAAGACAAGCCCAAGCCATTATTATCCAGATCGATTTCAATTTTAACCTTTCCTTTCAGTTGACAATGGCATTTATGATTTGCGAAACTGCCGTGGTCTCTTCCTTGAACAAATATGGTATCCCTATATTTGTCAAGGAAAAACCTAACCACCTTGGCAGATCTTTTCCATTTTAGGTAAAATGGGTCCATGGCTGTTAAGAGAAAATCAGTGAAAATGTCGGGGACTGAAAGAGCCTGGTAATGGAAAGTGAAATTAGTGTTGTCAGGTCCTTCATGATCTGTGTCTCCAATTTGTGTGTCATGCAGCTCTTGTTGAGGTTGCTTGTGAATGGGTGTTGGAAGTATGTCAATGTAAGGAGGAGAGAGATACCTGCTCTTTTTTCTCTCTCTCTTACCAGATGATGCTTTTTCATCCTGCACGAGCACGCTAGCAGCAGCAGAAGTTTCTGTGGGGAAGATGTTGTCGCTTGCACAATGGACGAGATCAGCTGTTGATTTCCTGGGAGAAATGGGGTTGTGGGCAAGAGCAAAGACCCAGCTCTTCAACCTGACAGAATCGTGGAAATCAACGGCAGAAACGCTCAAAGCGGCGGCATGTCGAAGGCAGGTAATGAATTGCATGGGGGTGAAATTGCAGGTGCCGAGGTTGAGTTGCATGGAGGAGGAGGAGGAGGGATGGAACTGGGACTGAAGGCAGCAGGTGGCGAAGGAGAGGGCTCGGTGGAAGGCGGTGGAGGGGGCGTGGGGAGCGAGGAGGGGCAGGTCGGGGTGGAAGAAGGGCTTGAGGTGGGAGGCGGGGCAAGAGAAGGTGGCGCCGTGGAAGAGGGAGACCTGGATGTGGGGGGAGCGGGAGAGCACGCGGGCGGGCCACCACGGCTGGTGCGCCAAGGCCTTGCCCTTTCCCTTTCCCTTTCCCTTTCCCTTTCCCTTTCGGGGCTTGACCCAGACGAGATCTGATTCTTCTTGTTCTAGTTGCAGGGGTTTTTGTAGGGTTTGTAGGGTTTTGGAGGTGGAGGTGGAGGTGGAGGTGGAGGGAGGAGGGTTTAGTAGTAGTAGTGAATCGGGGTCGGGGGGGTCTGCTCCCATCATCGGATTTGATTTTCTGGGATTGCGATCGGGATCGGGATCGGGATTCGGGATCGGCGAAGACCGGAAGAGGGAGGAAGGGAGAGAGAGAGTCTGAGAGTGGTGGCCTGTGGGAACAAATCCCTTCCTGTTGCTTCCTTCCCAATCTCAACTTTATCATTTTTTATCATCCAATTATATTTTCAAAAATATATCAAATTGGTCTTTTTACGAAGAAATTAATACATAATAATAATTACTATAATATATTAAATAAATTCAAGAAAAACATGATTGTGTCGAGTCACAAATCAACTTATGAAAATGATTTTAAGCCGAAAAAAATGCATGCAAGAATAATGAATCCAAAGACCACTACACAAAAACTTCAAAGCTCAACAAACCCTATTGGAGATGAACAATTCATAAGTTTCACTTAAGCTCACTTATTTGAAATATGCATTTAGATTTTAAGATTCAAATATGCATTTAGAGTTTAAGATTGAAATATGCATTTAGAGTTTAAGATTCTTTCATGACGTGGCCCAAATAAATTAGGGGTTGCATGTATCGTGGTCAAACACACGAAATGATCCGCAAATATCTTATTGTGTCTTACATTGTGTTTAATAAACATAAGAAATTTTTCTTGTGTTAGCATTTGCATTTAATTAAATGTAAGAATAATTAAAAATGTTTTAGTTTTTTTATCGTTTAACTTGCTTCTAACGGTGCATAACAGAACAAAAAAAAATAGGGGAAACTAAAAAAAATTTGGTAGGTTGAGGATCTTGATACTGAGGTGCAGTTGCAATTACATCGGGATCTTGAGTGTCAGCAAAGTGGGCATTGATTTCAATTCTTTTTATTTCATCTGAGGTGAAATTTGCATCCTTCATCTAAAAGAAATTTTGTTCTAAGCAATTTAGTTATAAATAATTTCAGTTCTAAGCAATTTGTATTACAAAATCAAGTAACTTAGTTCTAAGCAAGCAAACAAGAAAAACATAGTAAAATTAGACAAAAGTCTTTAATTGAAAGAGAACAGTATTATTTCACAAAAACATGCCTCTGTACATCTTGAGTCTTAGTATATATAGACACTAATTAGTAGCTTAGCTATCCTAACTAACTATATTGGATTGTATGTGGCAAACTGTGGCATTGTGCATGTGAAACCCGAGAAATTTTGAACGCGTTAAACCTGATTAACGCGTAAAGCAAAGTATCGTGTTAATAATTAAATCGCTAATTAATAAAACAAAGATCATACTGAAAGAAATTTTAAAAATGTTACAAGATCGTTATGTAAAAGTTTAAACACCATAAATTATGCACAAATAAAGGAACGAACCAAATAAAAACGTAAACATCGAAACAACATATTTGCAAGTGCTTATTCATGGCAAGTTTATGTAGAGAGACTTGCATGAATATTTCCAACTTCATCCAAAATTTACAAATCTAGACAGGCAAAATACAAATGAAATTTTATTGTCAAAATTAATAACATGAATCAATTAAGCATGTTTAACTAAATTAATAACTCAAAATAATTCTCGTCAAACAAAATACATGCAATGGGTTGTGTGACTCAATTGCAAACCCTTGTACAAATTTCATTGCGGGTGGATACACAATACTAATCTCCATATACCTGAATTTATAAGAAAAATCACCTTAAAACCAATGAGTCACCCGCAATGCTAATTCGTGTTACGCCTATACATGATCCATCTCTAATTAAAACCAAGTCACAACACAAAAGTTACACGGGCCTAACCTCAAACTCCTACAAACATTAAAAATTTAAAATCTGAAAAACGCACTACATGTGTGCTACTACTCAAGACGACCCAATGAGTCACCCATGAGTCGTGCATCGAGTGACGACACCATAGGGCGCACGAGTAGAGCTGCATCAATCGCTCAGTGGGAAATTCTTGGATTTCTCTCCTGGGTCGCGATCCTTTGTGACAGTGTTAGGATGCCTTGACGAAACGGGTCAAGGACAATCAGGGAACAGTTGAAGAAGAGTCACTACACCGATCGATAAAAGAGAAGGATAACATTTTGTAAAACCCACTACTTTTGACAATTATTTTAATAAATAATTGTCTTATTAATTATGAAACTTACCATTAAATAAAATATTAATCATAATTTAACCTAGGTAAATACTTAAAGTTTAAAACTTCTCTTTTGTTAACTTACAACTTGCGTATGAATTAAAAATTTCTAGGTAAAAGTTTTCCGAGGAACAAACACTAACATGGAATACAATAACAATTTTGAGCATAATAAAATATATATATATAATCAATATACTAATGTACGAATTAAATCAATTAATTAACTAAGTAACTAAATCTGATAACGAAGACATAATAATTGAAACATGTGCATATTTTAATATTTTCGACTAAGGGTAAGAAATCAATGATAGTACTAAATAAGATAAAATGTATATGCATAACTTAATGAATTCATACGTATGTGCATATATACATTGATCAAGTAATTACTATAAAGCTTAAACGAAAGTGTCTAATATTTACTAATTCAGTTTTATAAATCTCCATATTTTAAGATCATTAAATGAACATGTTTCTCCTATACATAATATGCAATCTCAACTTAATCATTTAATTAAGTATTCTACAATCTTTATGTGTACAATAATATAAAATAATTTGCCATAGATTCATACAACAAAATTTTAATAGAACAAAAATATAATTACATAAATGTGATATATTAAATTCAATTTAATTAATATAATTTTTCAGATTTAATTTAACAACATTTACTCTTAAAATTACAAAATGAAAATCATCAAGTCAGATAATCATGTAACGAGTCGGATGACCTTGTCTGAGCTCGAACTCGATAGCCACATGATTGGCTACATGTACCAGACCTCAGATTATCACCAAAGCTTTAATTAAAATGCTAAAGGCACAAGTATTGTGCATGTTGCCACTCGATATGACCCAACGGGTCCTATGCGAGTTGTGCAGCAATCGGCTACACCAAGGATCACGCGAACAAAGCCACAAAAGAGGCAAACCGACACACTTAAAGAGGGTTTCTTGAATTCTTCGCTACGCCCCGGTCCTCTACCTCACGAATACTGCTTAACCGTTCGAAACGAGTTAAAGCAAGTCGGGACTGCTGTAAGAATAGACAGTTACACGAAGAGATATTAAGACTAGGCCACATACGATCTCACCCTGACACCTTTCCTCTTTTTCCTCTTTCCTTCCCGAGACATCTGTCTCTCTCACCATTTCCTTTCCTTCTTTTCTCTCTCCCACGTTTCTGCCCCCCTCTCCCTTTCTTCTCCTTTCTTTTCCTTCCCGTCACTCTCTGTCTCATCTCTCTCTTTTCTTCTCCTCTTCTCTTTCATACCGACCCTCTCCGTCCTTTCTTCCTCTCTCCCTATTTTTTTTCTTCCCATCCCCTTCATCGCTGTCTCTTCATTCCCTCTCTTCTTTTAATGATCTCTCTCTCTCGTTCTCCTGCTCTCTCACCTCAGACCTATCGAGACCTCGACACCTCTCTTTCTCTCTTCGCGTTGGTCGTACAAGGCACACTCGAGTGCTTGTACAACCTGAGGAACCTAACCCGTGACCTTGACTAGGTTAGAATCATGCGCCCCTGCCAACCCCACTAGAACCAAGCCGCCGCCTCCCCCTATAAAAGCAAGGGTACCCCTCTTCCCTTCTCTCTCGGGTTTGGCTCATGTGTCGAGGTAGAAAAATCTTGTTTTTATCGTTCGAGATTCTGAGAAGGAGAAGAGGCAAAAAAGGAGAAGAGGGGAGGATGGTGGCTGGCTACTGGTGGTGGCTGTACTGAACCCTAACTTGCCCCTTGATTCTCAGCTAAATCTCGGCTTCTCGGGTAAACTTAGAACTCCTAATGTGACTGTTGGTTCTTGTGTTGTTTGTTTTATATCGTGTCTTGCTTCTTTGATATGTTGCTTGAGCTGTGGCTTTTGCTTCTCTCTTTGTTCTTGGTTATTTCTTTGTTACTCTGTGTATCACTGCTTGCTTAAATTGTTGGGGGTTTGTCGGGGCCATGAACCATGGGGAATTTACTTTTGGGAATTATATGCTTGTTGGCACCATGGTGTGAACTGTGAACTGAAATTTGCTTGGGTTTTGTGTAGGAAGTTGAGTTGTTATTTTTACTGGCACCACCCTTGGTCTGTCGGGACTATTTAGGAACTGTCGAATTTTTGCCCTAAGTACTGAGGTTGTGTGACCTTTACTGATACCATGAACTTTGTGTCTGTGTTTGTGCCTGAGTTCTGGTTTTGCTGAGTAGCGCATTGGCTGTGCCTTGATTTCCTGTTAAAGTTGTACCCCTCTAACTACTGTTGTACTGGTATTTCACTGGTTGAGTGATCTTTGGTTGCTGCTGCACTGGTTTTCCAGCACCAGTGCAGCTATGCTTTTGCTGGGTTTTTGCTGTTATCGTGAGTGAATGGGCCCAGAGTGATGCCTGGACCCAGTAAGTTTCGGTTGTAGAATTGAACATGCTTGTTAGGCCTTTTCTGAACTCACTAATTGAAGGAAATATGAAATGGGCTGATTTCTAAATGAAAGGAAGTAAAAAGATTTAATAATAACTTTTGGGCCTTTGGGCCCTCGTGGACCATGGGACTTTTGCTGTATATTAAATAACAAATGGGCCTTTGGCCCTATTAAGGCCCACTGCCCTTGCTGGACTTACATAATTAAAATAATAAATGGGCCTGCTGAGGCCCATCTTGACCCATCAGATACTACATGATCATTTTAAATAAATAAGAATAAATGCAATAGTTTCTAAATATTTTGGGCTTGGGCTCTATTTGGGCCGAGTTGGGTATATACATATATTACAAAATCAGAGGCCCGGCCCATAATATTTAGTAACTAGACCCGAATAAGAAAAAGAACCGAGAAAGGTATAACTTGGGAAATGACGACCTATAGTTCGTGCAGCACGAGCTTCGGCTATGACGCACGAGTACGGACTTCCGATCCCACTCAGGATTAACACAAACAAAACAATAATAAATTAAAATTTATCAACTTGTGTTTCTTATGTATTTTTCTATACTATATTTAGCACAAAGCAATATAACGTATAATATACGACATAGTTATATAGTACGATAGTTGTTTAGGTACGACAACGTAATTGATAAAGGACACTTGACTTATAATAATATGCAACGACTAAATCAAATAACTAAACTTGATGTAATAATAGCAACAAAATTAAATAGTTATAAGGTTAATCAAATGTAATATATATATATAAAATAACTAAATAATTATAAAGTGAATTATATATATAACATATATATATAGAGCATGGCTAAAATAATATGCATAGTACACCACATAACGTACTATGCATATAGATATAGGTCAATAAATTGAGATTTAAGTTGCTCAATAAATTCTTCATGTGAAAATATTGTAGGAAAATAAATTTCGTGATTTTTAGAGCTTTCTTGCTATTTTTTAAATATTTTTTAAAAACAGTCCAGATTTAATACTACAAAAGTGCCATTTCTGGGCTGTTTTTAAAAAATATTTAAAAAATAGCAAAAAAACTCTAAAAATCACGAAATTTTATTTCCTACAAGATTTTGATATGAAGAATTTATTGAGCAACTTAAATATCAATTTAATGACCAAATTAAATACAAATGACCCCATAGTACGTTATGTGGTGTACTATGCATATTATTTTAGCCATGCTCATATATATATATATATATATATATATATATATGAGAGATGCTATCGTGCTTCATGAAGTAGATGGATCTCGTGCTTCATGCTTTTAAAACCGTTGGATTGAAACTTTCTAGCCATTCATTTGGGTGCCTTCTTAATATTACGAATGTAATGGTACTATTCCCCTCCCTTGGGTACTTTTTCCCCTTTTTCGCCTATACTAAGTACACGTCTCTCAAACTTCAAGCTTTTCGGTATTAATTAACCATTTTTCCTTCTCAACTTAATTAGAATTTTGACCGTTCCATCCCTGTTTTCCTAGAAATTATGAAAGAATTTAGAAAGCCATGAAGGATACTAACCAAAAATTAAGCTCTGATACCAGTAAATGGTGCCTTACGGATTGATCTTCAAACTTCGCAGGCCACTGAGGACGCGGGATAGTAAGAAGATAAGTGCGAAATAGTGAATTTGAAAGAAGAAATTTGAATAGTTGGAATTTTATTGATACTCAAGTAAGAGAAGTAAAACTTGCTGGTTCTCAGCTTGTTTTGCAACTCTGAATACAAGCCCTTATATAGAACTTGAGACTCGGATTTTGGAATCTCAATTATCACATCGGGTGCTCATTGGGCCCCATCGACATGTGAATAAAGGGATTTCCACAATACTTTGTCTCAAAAGATAACAAACGTGAGTGGGTGACTCAGCTAACCACTACACTCCACTCAAAATAAAGTAAAAAGGTGCTCATATAATTGAGCACTACACTCCAAGCAAATTTTTGGTGAACGGCTCTAATCCATCCACCTGCTAAAGCATTCACAAACACTTAGTAGTGACTATCTTATCATGCCACCTGCATAAGAAAACAAAACAAAAGAAAGATTCTCACAATTAAGTGATCCAGACCTAAAAAGTCAGCAGTTACCCATAGGACCCTGCCAGACTGAACCTTAAGATTTATTTATCAAAATTCAGCAGTTTTCATGAACTTCTGCTAAACTTTGGGACTCACCACAGCTTCCTTAATTTACATTTTTACAATATTATTAAGAAAAGCTTTAAAATCTTTTTCCATTCTTTCGAGCATTTCAAGCTGTCTCTTTAGTATCCAATAATTATCAGTTAGGATACAGTCACTGCGTTGGTAAGGCTTACAGTACTTCTCCTCCCTGTTAATTATGGAAATCAATTGCTGAATGTCCACCAAGGTGTGTCGCATGTGCATTTCCTTGGTGTCGGACAATCTTTGTGCGTTCTCACGCCATTCTTTGAGGCTTTGGTTTGGTTTGTTGATGTAGGCCTCGAACTGTTGTGCATGTAGTTGATCTGCATTGATAAGGGGAACAGGTTTTCGATTTTCTCTTGAAGGGATTGGGTTAATTCTTTCGGGACTGGCACATTGTTTTCCTCTTTGTTGCGCATTTCGTCTAGTACTGGACCCAATTTCTCGATCATCAGCCCTTGCTGGTCTGTGAGACATTGTGTGTTAAGGGCAGCAGTTGTAAGTCTCGATAGAGTATCTGCTAACGAGTTGAGTCTTCCTTCAATGTGCTCAAAGTTCACCTGTACTCCTGTACCTGTTACAAAATCAACAAACTTAACCCATCGAACGCGCGAGGGTTTATTGTTAGATGACTTGTTATAAAAACTTATTATCGCCTGACAATCTGTTCTTAGTGTGATTTCCGGCTTGTCCAAATAATGGATTTTCATGGCCGATAACGTTTCCATACAAGCATGAATTTCTGCATCAATTGTTGACTTTATAACATCAAACTTGCCACTGGCATATGCACAGACTTTCTCGGTTGATCTGGGGTCATTCTTTCTCGGTTTCCATTTGCAAACTCCACCCCATCCTTCCATGCAACCGTCTGTTTCTAGTATAATGTATGTGTCCTCTGGCGGAAAACTCAGATCTGGCAAATTCTGGACCAGTTCCTGAATTTGTTTTATTAAATTTATATCTGAGGCTTTCAATCTTTTATCTCCATGTGGGCTGACTTTGGAGTAAAGAGGACCACGCAAAATTCCCAATTTCGGGATGTAGGATCTAGCATAATTCAAAATTCCAAGCCATGATCTTAGACCCTTTTTCTCTTGGAGTTGTTCTACATAAAATTGGCTATCTTTTTAATGATGTGTGGTTGGAGCTTAATTTTTCCTCTATTGATATGTGCTCCTAAAAAGTCAATCTCAGGTACAGCGATTTTCATCTTAGTTGGTGATAGTACTAAACCGTGTTTTTCACAAATAGCTAACATCACCTCTAGATGCTGTGCATGTTTCTCCTCGTTTTTCGAGAATACTAGAATATCGTCAATGTACACTGCAATGAATGCCTCTGTTCCTCTAAAACAATTATCCATTTTTCTTTGAAATATTGCGGGGGCATTCTTCAAGCCAAACGGCATAACCAACCATTCATATAACCCTCCTGGGACGATAAAAGCCGTCCAAGGGATAGATTCAGGACTCATGGCTACTTGGTGAAAGCCACTTTTAAGATCAAATTTTGAAAATATTCTGCTATTACTGATCTTTTTAAGGATTGTGTTTATACCGGGCAGACTGTATGTGTGTTGTCATTTAAAGTTCGGTAATTAAGGACCATCCTCTCTTTTCCTTTTATTTCCTTACCAGTTTTTGGATCAATAGATGTACCAGAATTTACAATAAAGGCCATTGTTCTATGCTTGCTGGTACTTGGCCTGATAACACCAATTTCTAGTAACGCTTTTATATGTCTATCGAATTGTTCTTTCATGAGAGGCGTTACGTGTTTCAATGGTTTGTCCTCTATGGTCAAATCTGGATTTATGATATCAAGCTTACATACGACCTTGTTCTTTTGCCAATGCATTAGAGGATCATTACCAATAAATCCCTGATTTTTTAGTCTAGTTAAGAGGCTGCCAAATCTCTTTTCAAACTTTGGATTTGTAATTAGCGACTGATGGTATAGAGCGTCTTGAATCGTGATATACTCTATTTCATCTAATCCTAATTCTTCAATTGCAACAGAATTGGCTACTGTTTCAGTAGATGTTTGAACAACAGTAACATTTTTATAGAACGTTATCGTGTTTCCTTCAATTCTTAGTCCACCTTGCATTGATCTAATGAAATTGCACCCAATTAACATTTGTATATCGTCTTGTATACCCATGGGGAAACTATATGTAAAGGGTATTCTGAATTTATTCTCACCAATTGTCATCTGGCCACCCTTTAGTTTCTTATTTGCTATCTGGGTTGAGTTAACTCCTATTATTTGTACCGGGTATGGACTGGGTTCCAGGGCTTCTTCTGGTACTGCTAGTTGATCAACTGAACAGTTTGTCGCACCAGTATCTAAAATTGCCCTTATTTCAAAAGGTTTTATATTAGGGATTTCGAATGTGATCATTAAGTTGTAAAGACGGTTAAAGATTCTCTTTTTCTCTGTTTGTGGTTCAGAGGTTCCTGCTTTATAGGAAGATTCATCAATTTCAAATAAAACATTCACTCCTTCATCTCTTATTTCGTCTTCTTCTCTTATCTCATCTTCCTCTTTTGTTGAGAGATTATTAAAATCATTAGTTAAGTCTCTGATTAGATTTTTCTCTCTTTCCTCTTGTAATGTCTGTTTTAATTTTTCAATTTCGCCCTCAAGATACACAATATAATTGGTCAATTCCTTTATTAGTACATCTTTATTATTGTAAGGTCTTGGCTGTAAAGAAGTTTTTGGTTTGACTTGTTTTCCAAAATAGAATGGGGCGCATAATGAACAGACTGAGAGATTACATTCTTTACACCCTATACTGTATTCTGGTTTTATTGTTAATTTACAGAAGCTACAACTCCTTTGAACTTCTGATTCTTCAAAATTATGCTCACAAGATTTTTGTTTTTCGGGTAATTCGACTTTGCTTCTCCAGCCGAAGTCTGTAATTTGTAGCATCAGGTTTGATTCCATAGGTAATTCTTTTAAACAAGTTCGTACCTGATACTCTGTGTTACCAGCTTCTCCTTCTGACAGACTGCAGATTGCATCACTGTCCAGCTCGTTTAGATCTACTGAGACAACATCGAGATCATCTGGTAAATCCAGATCGTTCATTACTGCGGCTCTTACTATGTTGCCTTTCTTATTCCTTCATTCTCTAGCAAAGTGTCCTTCTTCTCCACAGATAAAACACTTGCATTTACGTACCCTTTCTGCGTGCTTTCGTTTAAATACCCTCACATGTGAATCATGAGGTTTTCCTTTGTAATTTCTAGCCTTTCTTAACCCATATTTCTTTCCATTATTTTGATAGTATCCTGGGATGGGTATTTTGTTACATATCGTTAAGTCCTTCAGGCTTCTTTGTAACGCAGCCTTTTTGCACATCTCGGCTAGGTACTGATACGAGAAATAGATTCTGGGGATTACCCCAACTGTATTTCCTGGAAATTTCTTTTGAAAGGCTTGTTCAAGTTCTTTCCCAATTAGCGGTGGCATCTTTCTAAAGAATTTTTCAGATAGTTCGGGGGATATATATATTATTCCTGATTTTGCCGCTAATATTTTAAAATCATTCATGTAAAAGAATAGATCTTTCACATGTTCACAGGATAGCCTTTCCAAATCCTGATACGCTCTGTCTTGTTCATCAGTAGTTCCCTGATATGGATCTTCCAGAATTAATACTCTTCTGATCTGAGATATTACGTTTTGCGTATCATCTGCCACTGCTTCTAAGGCTAAGTATTCAGCCTCAAAGGCCATTCTCCATTGGATCCAGATCTTCTTTTCTACTTCGCCTAATAAGTTTTCGATGAATTGTATTTTAGCTTTATTATTATCGAAGTTTCTTTCACTTATTAGGTTTAACGTTATCGATTCCCATCTTGAAATAACATCATTGTATAAGCCAATATCTTCTGGCAAGACTAACACTGCACCCTGCTTTTGCATGGCAGTTGGTAAGTTCCACTGCTCATTTTGGTGTGATCCGACTCCTCCGGGTAGACCTCTTGGTCTTTGCATGAATCTACTTCCTGATGATTCATCATCATTTCTTAATCTACCTGGTGGGTAATTTATTCTTCCCATCGTTGGCTCGGGGGGTAGATTATAATTTGATGTTATCGATGAAGATAAAACTGTGTTTTGGACAACAGGTTTTTCAAGAAATTGTTTCAGTATAGGATAATCAAATTCTGATTCTTGTCCCAAAACGTATATAGTTTCGGTTTCAAAAGAAGACTTGTTCTTATCTCCACCACCTTCCGCGAAAGGATTTATGAAATCCTCTTCGTTTTCTTCATCACTTTGGTCCCATATAGGACCATCTTGTTTCACTTCTACTTCAGCCAAACTGGCGGTTAGCTGAATAGCTCCCCAGTACGTGTCATCGTCTTCCTCATCTTCTATTTCGTCATCGGACACGTTTACAAACAGTACTAAGGCTGTTTCTTCTTCTGACAGTTGTTCTTCATCATTAGTCCCAACTGTTGGTCCTTGAGATGGTTGTGTAGCCGCATAATTTTTGAATTTTAATAAAATTGTTCTGTTTGATCTCGTGCGAATCATAGCATCTTGCGGATGCTGCACTTCTGCTACACGCGGCGGTCTAATAATCCACCTTGATCCCCTTAATCCTTCTATGGTATGTGATTGTCCAGGGATCGCTTGGACACCTCTACTGGTTAGGTAATCAGAAACTCTTTGCACATTATATCTAAAACTGGTATAACTCGTATTAGATAGTCTACCTATTAATGATCTTGTTAATAATAGGTTGCTCTCTCCAGCTTGCCAGTTTTCATACCCATGTGTCTGAACTACCAATTGTATATGGTTAAAGAAATCAGCTATACTAAGCATCATGTTAGGTGCTAGGTATGCTAATTGGGTTCCGGTAGTTAAATCCATCTCCATTGTTCCAATTATGGATCTATCGTCTGCCCACCGGGTATCTCTTACCACTACAAGGGCGTTTACACCTGCTTCTCTACTATGTAGAGTATATAATCTTATCATTATTAATCCTAGGTGTAAATGTTGAAATCCTGATCTTTGTATCTCTTTGTAACTCTGTTGGGTAATAAATGGTAATTCTAACTGTTGTCCATCAGTTACGAGGATTCGTTGGTCAGAGTAATGTTGATACACCCTATGTTGAGTAGCAGTCCAACCATCTTGATAAAGTGTTTCCGCTGGTACTGACTGTGCTCTTCTGAACTGGGATATGTTTAATTCTGCGTCAGGATTTAATTGGCTCTCCAAACTCCTGTTGTACCCGATCTGTCTCCTTCCGGGTAACCTTCTTTGTATTTCTTGTCGTAGTCTCTGGCTACGTCTATAATTTCGAATTTGATCCTCAATTGTTGGAGTTTGATTCTCATTACGGCTTTGTTGTTCTCGTTCTGAAATAGATGGTCGTGGTTCCATCACAGTCTCAGTACGCGTTCTGTTCATTTTAATTTCTTTTTCTCTTCTTCAAAAATTTTTAGTGGATCTTTGAAGACGTAGAATGGTACCTCCTTTTTCTTTGGTTTAGGGATTGATTCTCCTAAACTCAATTTCTCTAAATTCTTCTGTAATTCGTCAAGGGTATTAGTTATATCAGTACTCGTCCCGGCTGACGTTTGATCAGCTACGACTTGCCTGATACTTCTAATAGCTTCTTTACAATCCTCCAAATTTTCAGTAAGTCTCACCAAGAGTTGGATTATGGTGTTATTTTGTTTGATTATGGTAGCAGTACCACTCTTTGATTCAGTTGGCTTAACGAAACCAACCGCGGGTTCTTCAATCGATTCGGTAGCTTTTAGGGCTTCTATGTAATTTGAGCTTTTTGACGTAATTCTCCAATCACTCATATATTAAAATTTGGTTAAGTATGTGGTTTGTTGGCTTTTAATTTCAAGTTTTCTAGGTCCACAGTTCAGGATTGGTCATGATGAAATCGGATGGTTGAGAATATGTGAATCATAACTCCCTTTTGCTTCTTGAAGCATAATAGCATAGCTCATATATATATATATATATATATATATATAGAGTTGCATTACGGTGGAACGCGACGCAAAATTCTGCTTGTGCGTCGAGTATTTTAACCGTGCGATCAGCGCCAAAAAAGTGCACATGGATTAGCAACAAGTTTGATCACTTGCTCCTCCGGTTTTGATAAGATGCTTTCTCTCTCTCTCCTATGTGGTTCTTTCTCTTTTTTTTTTGAGAACCTTGCCAGCAGCTGGCAAGTGAATTCTATGTGGTTCTTTCTCTCCCATTTCATTTTTTTCATTGGTCCTCGACTCCTCGACATGTTTGACGGGAAATGCTTTGGCAAGGAGGCGCACCGCTCGAAAGGGGAAGGCCAGGTTAGAGCTCGACCATCTCTTTGTTCAACTCGAAGGTTGCCTCCACACCGCACCCCATTGCTCGCTCACCACCCCGCCTTTGTCGCGCACCCCACTGGCTCTTTAACAGTTAAAGCTCGACTCTTTGCACCTCATGTTCGTAGAACTTTGTTGCTCTTTCTCTCTCGTTTGTTCTTTGTCTGGCTTGGTTGCTTGCTTACTCACCGATAAAACCATAAACCACTAATAACTTTGAATTTGTTCTTTCTAATTCGTGTGATTTATTGATTCATTTTTTAGAATTGTTGGCTGAAAATTGTTTAGATATTTCATCGGATGTTAGAATTTTTTATCACGGAATTTATTTGATGGATTGCTGTGTTAATACTGTAACTCGTATAATCACCTCAAATCCTCACAGCTGTAAATCGAATCAGTAGCTAAATTAGCATGTTGTTAAAGAATTTTTACTCATTAGTTCAGATCACCGACATAACAAGACTGCTAATCATTATCAGGTACTAGTTCGTTTTCAAATTTGGAGGTTTTGTGGTGATTGCTATCAAGTAGCCTGGAGGGAAAAGAAAAACGTACCTTGCTCTTTTCACTCATAGCTCTCAACTTCTGAAAAATCAATAATGTAACTCTTGAAATTGTCAAGAGCGCATATTTGGGATACCCTTCTGATGATTTTTCTCAGCCCATCTCATAGTGATGTCAATAGCGCATATTTGTGTTGCAAGTTATTTTACTGGTTCAATTACTGAACTGGAATAAATAATTGGCTGCATGCTAGCACTAGTTTGACTATGGTACTATTCAATAAATAATTACCTTAAGGTGATTAGTAAAACTTTTAGTTCGGCAAGCATGCCTTGTGATTTTGTATTTAGCATTTAGGTACCTACCAATCAGACAAGATACAAAAACTTGCCAGTCATAAACTGTAATTCAGGAAGAATTTAAAAATTAGACATTTCTATTGCAATCCTATATGACTTATCTACCTTTTATTGTTGGAATTAGGCTTCTACCTGCAAATAAATAGCAACTTGAAATAGCTCTTGTTTATTGTATCTGATTAACATTTATGAGAAAAAAGAAGTGCAACATACCATGTTCTTGTATAACCACCATGGTATGACTTGGTTTAGATAGTGGTATATGTTCAAAAGGTCAGCCACTCGTCGCTTTTATGCTCAATAATGTTTTGAAACTCTTGTTTGGCTAGTGCCAATTTAATCTCTGAGCATTGTTCAGGCCCACTCAATATTTCATTCATAATTTTGTTTACAGGAAAATGATTCAGAGTTGGAATTGCATTATGGAAGTGTTTTCATCTCATATTTGCTGATTCTCAATTTTAAGTGCATATAGTTGTTTCAATTTCTGAAAGAGAAGATCTTTTCTTTGAAGAATAGAAAGAGGTTTTTGAGTGCATAGAGTTATCTCATTTTTCCCATACCAGCTATTTCTTTGAAGAAAAGATAGAGGTTTATGACATGAAAGTGTATGCTGGTTCAGCCTTTTCCCCCTCTTATACACAGTATTCTCTAAAAATTGTAAATATTTTAGTTACAGTTGAAGTATTAAAATCTAAAGATGCACTCTCCAATTGAAGTTGTAACCTCTTACACAGTTATTGCATAAAAATCTGTACATCATATGGCGAATATATTAAATAATGTTTCATTATAGAACAAAGTGATTAGAGTAAATTAACGGCCGATAAGTTGAATTCAATCATTAACCTGCATTCTAATTAGTTAAAGTGCAAAGCCTCTTTTGATGCTCACTAACAAAATATAATGCCATAAAAAATGTGAGGACTACATATAGATTCATTAAACTGTACTGAATCGTTATTATGTTTTCAAATATAAATTTGCATTCTATACTTATATTTTTTTTTTTGGGATCGAATCAGTTAGAAAAGAAAACATATTGTTAAAGGCATTTCCTATTTGGTTACAAACGTAAGTTATTACAATTACATCTTAATTTTAACATTTTTAATTGGAGGAGCATATATAGCAAGGTATATTTAACAATTAGGACGTTATTAACCTTTGCTTATGGCTTCGTAATTCCATCACAGTGGAGAATTGATGGTTTTGAAAGAAATACAAGGCGTCAAAAAATCAGAATAGAACAGTAATTGAAAAGGAATAAATCAAATTGTACAATTGATAAATATAACAATATTTCTTGCTATACACTAGATGATTCATTGGGAAGAGGAAATGGAGACAACGATTTCGATGGAGAAATAGATCTGTACAACCATCGCTCGGATTTTGCAAAGAGAGCCGCCAAAGACAAGAAGGCAGTGCAGAAGACGTACGGGAGTGATAGAGGCGAGATAGGAGAGAGCACCATATGGCAGGGTAATTGGGAGTGGATGACTTTTTCTCCCTTCTATCGCAATCGTGAATAGAAAAGGGGAACTGGAGAACTAAGCACTATCACTAGGATAGAAATGGAGGAGAGAACTGGAGAAGGAGGCGACTAGAGATTTTCGCTGACGAGGAAATTAGATCTTGCGCAGATCAAACGGTTAAAACATTCGATGCACAAATAAAATTTTGCGTCGCGTTCCACCTTAATCCACCTCTATATATATATCTATATAGACTTATATATGAACATATATATACGTGTAGATAATAATTAACACCTGAAACATCACTCACATAATTGGACCAAGTATAATTATATATATATAATAATAATATATATTGATCAATTTCTCTATATCGTATCAAAATGTAATGTACAACTAAATTACGTACGATACACACACTCAAATAAAACTAAGTAATATTACAAAGATAAATATATAGGTAGATCAACTTCCTTATATCACATTAAATACAATACATATGATATACGCACAATAATTATTAAGTAAAGGTTTAATCCTAATAACGCATGTTGGTCAAATTCTCTAAAGCACATTAAATATAATACATATAACATATTGACTAAGTAACATTAAATACAATGCATACAAATATATATTGATCAATTTTCCTAAAGTACATTATATATATATATATATATATATATTGATCAATTCTCTAAAGCATATTAAATACAATATAATACATATAATATATATAATACATTAAATACAATACGTATAAATATATAAGTAACATTAAATACAATATATATATATAATACACATAATTATGACTAAGTAAATGTTTAATCACAATAACATATATATTGATCAATTTCGCTATAAACACATAAATAATATAAATACACACATATTAGTTAATATCTAAATAACTATTTTCCTTTCTTCTTTTGTTAGTTTAATTATAAAAGTGTACAACTAAAAGTGGTTGAATTTATAACATGCTTGCTTCGTGCTATTCCTTTATTGATGATTCTGTAGAATACCGTCTTAACGAAGTAGTTTTGTTATAAAAATAGTAGTCGCATAATTAGGACTTTCCCTAAACAAATAAACTAAAAGTGAGCATTGAATAAAGAAATAGAAAATCGTAGGAATGGAATTCTCACACCCTTTGTGCAGACAGGACACTGCACAGAGATTTGACTAAATAAATATAATAAAAATATTATGTTAGGAGCATCAAGGACGTCTCAACGTCTAGATTTTATCCTATTTTATTTTACAAGTTAAAGAATTTTACCACACATTAGACTGATAAAACCCTAACGCCAAATAGGAAGACAAGGTGACTCTTGACCATGTGGGCACTGACAAAGTCGATGAAATTGCAGATATTCCCCAAGTAAAACGCTTAGATATCACTGCCGCACTTCTTCGTTAACAGGCGTGGATTCCTGAGGATTATATTCCTTTCTCTCTCTTAATTAGGACCTACCAGTCTTACCTAATTTGAACTGCGGTACTAACATTCCAATAATTGTTAATCAGGCCCGTAGACCTTGAACTGTCATGATTGCATACTGGTAACTGAACCAACTATTTAGACCAACCTGCATTGCATGTCATTGCACTTCATCTTCGCATATGAGATTCGATATACGGATCACATAGGCTATTAGCTACTTATAGGTAGATGCGAATAATATATTATATGTATTCTCGTCGGGAGTGATAAGAGTCGGGTCGGTGGTCACCAGCCGGATGTGTGACATGAGGGCATCATGATGGGTGGATTACGTACGGTAAGCAGTTTCGCCCGTGGGGTCCCCCCGTCGGGATGTCTTCATAGACATTCGGCTGATGCTTATCAAACGTGATCATCACTTGATGGCTCGTAGTGCTAGTTCGAGAGTTTTATTTCCAAAGATCCTTATTAGTATATGTATTATAATACTTCCTCTTTGAGTGATTAAGGTTCGGTTTCTCAGTTTACATTCAGATGTAGTATTTAAAGGATTGGTTAATTCTCAGTAAATGTGATTGGTCCAACCTTGAATCGGATATAATCCCAAAGGCTGGACCTTAATCCACACTGAGTAATTTTTATAAATTACTCACGTTCCACGGTTGGTTGTGGGGTCCAGGTAAGGAGCAGGAGTCACCTGATGTGTAGAGGAGAGCGTAAGATGGAGTCTCCGGCGTCTTCCGCTTTGAAGATCACTTCTTTTGTTTCTTCATTTCTTTGTAGGATTAGTGTGTAGTAGGTTAGCTAGGATCGATCCCACGTCCTTTGATGGGATCGTCATCTTATGTATGTATTTTATTTTTGTTTAGCTTCCGCTGTAAACTTTGTATCCTGACGCTAGATTATATATATATGTATTTGTTTGATGTTCATGTATTGTGTGAAATGTGTGTGCTTTTTCCTTTAAATTAAGTATTATAAATAGATCTTATTTATATTTTCGAGTGGCAAATTAAGCATTTCGTTACTTGAAATCAAGTACACGTGGCGGGATTAACACCCATAAGCTACTCATTATTTCTGGGGTGTGACACATTTGATCGCGCATGCAGAAAATTGCCAAATCTCGAGACAAATCTTTCCCCCTCTCTCTTCCTTTCCCATTTTCCCACGGCTCTCTCTTGTTCTCTCTTTTTTCTGCTTTGAATGCCACCTCAGCTCCTATTCCCCATGCCCCTCATACTTCACTCTCTCCCCAATTAATGTTGTCACTCACCCATTTCTCTCTCGCTGACAAATCCTCTCCCTCTCACCTCTCTTTAATTACCCGTCCTTTCCCCTTTTCTCTCCCCTTTTCGATGCCTCATTTGTTCTTTCTTTCTTTCTCCTTCTTCCTGTGCACTCACTCGTTTCTCCTCTCGCTGTCCCTTCAGTCACTTCCCGTCTCCCTTACTCGATCATGTCCCCTCAGCCCTCACCGAAAACGCTCCTTTCACTCCCTAGCTCACTGTGGAGCAACACTGCACCATTTAATGCAGAGATTGCATTCGGTTCTCTCTCTCTGACTTTTCGCACCAATCACTCGATTCCTCAGTACGGGTACTCGATTTCGCCCACCCCGTTGCCTTACCTCCCTACCTATAAAACGATCGTCTCTCCTCCTTGCTCCTCTCTTGTTCGGTTGGAAACTCATGTGTTGAGTATAGATACGAAATAAATTAAGAAAAATGAGGCTTAAAACACCAAGACAAGGAAGAGGATAGGAGCTACGCTTGGGGTGAGCCTTGCCTCGCAGTCCTAGACCCGCAATCGTGACCTTGCCCCTGTTTCTGGTAAATACCCTAAAACGACTTTAGTAATGTAAGACCTTGTTGTGATGATTTTTGCTTGTTGTTTGTGATTGTTGTTTTTGTTCTGGTTTGATTTGGTTTGCTGGTCGAATCTGTTATTTTGCCACCTTGAACTAATTTGTTATAATGTGGGAATTTATGCCTTTACTTGATCCCGGATTTGGGGGCTTCGGGCCATACTGGTACTTAGCATCAGTATAATTGTAATTGTTGGTAGGGTGCTTCTGTGTCTGTGTACCTATGTGCCTTGTGTACTTGTGTACCTGTGTACCAGTGTGCCTTGTGTACTTGTGTACCTGTGTACCAGTGTGTTGTATGCTTGTGTGTCTGTGTTGTCTGGTTTGCCGATGACCTTGCTGTGTTATTGATTTACTGGTGTGCTGATTTACCAGCATCAGCACAACATGACCTTGAGCTGGACTTGCTGTTGCGTAAGAAAACTAGGCTCAGGGTGATGACCGAGCGCAGTAAATTTCTGACGGTCTTAGGGCTTTAGTTAAGAATCTAAATAAATAATTTGGGTATTTAAAGCCCTTTTTGACAATTCTGGACCTTTGGAAAAGAAAGGAAATAAGTGGGCCTTTAGCCTATAGAACCCACTGGACCCTTAAAAGACCCTTCGTACTTAAATAAATATGAGCCTACTAGGCCCACCGGACCCACAGATACTACATGACCCTTTTGGATTTAAATAAAAATAAACAATATAGTTACAAGTATTTTTGGGCTTGGGTCTTGTTTAGGCAGAGTGGGGTTAATATAGATATTATACAAACGGTGACCCTACCCATAATACTTAGTAACTAGACCCGAGGAATAAAAGGACCGAGAAGGGTATAATTGAGAAATGACGATTATAAGTCCGTGCAGCGAGAGCTACGGCGATGACGTATGAGTCTCGGGCTTCCGATCCCACATGATTAACACAAACAAACTAATTAATAAATTAAAATAAACCAACTTGTGTTTTATTGTGTTTCTTATGTATCTTTCTTCTATACTATATGTATCACAAAAACTATAACGTATGGTATACGACTCAGTTATATAAATATGATAGTTGATTAGGTACGACAACGTACTTGGTCAAAGACCTTTGACTTATAATAATACGCAACGATTAAATCAAGTAACTAAACGTGATATGCTAATTGCAACATAATTAAATAGCTATAAATTAATCAAATGCAATGTATATATATATATATATATATATAAATAACTAATTAACTATATAGTGAATTATATATATACAATATATATATATGTATGTATATAAGTGTATATTGTATATATGTATATATATATATATATATATATATATATATATATATATGCATCTATGTATACTTATATATGAACATATATATATATAATAAAGTACACCCGAATCACCACCAACAAAATTGGACTAAATATAATTATATATATAATAATATATATTGATCAATTTCTCTATGTTATAAATAAATACAATACACATAAATGTATATAAGTAACATTTAAATACAATACGTATAATGTACACTTAATTATAATTAAACGAATAGTTAAACCCAATAACATATATTGATCAATTTCTCTATAAGCACAATATTAAATACGCATCTATTAATAGACTAATAGTTTATTTCCTTCTTTGATTTGTTTCAAATAAAAGTCCAACTAAAAGTAATTGAATTTATAACATGCTTTCCTCGTGATGTGTTTTATTTATATGCTGCAAGATATCGTCCTGACGTCATAATAACTAACGGGAATAGAAACACACTTAGATCAATATCAAAAATCAAATAAAAAGAAAAGAACATGTGACTCACATACACTTGCCGTGCAGCAAGGACACTGCACGCGAAATTTGATTAAGATAAACTATTAAATAAATTAAATTAGGAGCATCAAGGACGTCTCAAACGCCGTTACCTTTTCATTTGATTTCACTTAATTTACAAGTCCTTCGACTAACTAAACAAACCCGAAATATATAAATAGGAGACTTAGTCGACTCGGACCCACACACATGGGACGAGATTGACGCTGCTGCATACGACGCTGAGCCCAGCGCGGACGCAGCAGAGCTTCCGTAGTTACGACTTCTCTCTCCATTCCAGGTGTGGATTCCTGGGGATTATATTCCTTTCTCTCTTAATAGGACCTACCAGACTTACCTAAATTGAACTGCGATACGGAATTACCAACAACAACTAATAAGGCCCGTATAACTTGAACTGTCATAATTGCATACCGGTAACTGTGCCAATTAATGAGACAAACTTGCATTCATGACATATGCATCTCATAGTGCATGTGAGATCTGATATACGGATCGTATAGGCTATTAGCTACTTATAGGTAGTTGCGTATGAAATATTATATATATATACTCGTCGAGAGTGATGAGAGTCGGGCCAGTGATCACCAGCTGGATGTGTGGCGTGAGGGCATCATGACAGGTGGATTACGTACGGTAAACGGATTCGCCCGTGGGGTCCCCCGTCGGGATGTCTTCATATACATTCGGTTGATGCTCATCAAACGTGATCATCACTTGATGGCTCGTAGTGCCAGTTCGAGAGTTTCATTTTCAAATATCCTTATTAGTATATGTATTATAATACTTCTTCTTTGAGTGATTAAGGTTCGGTTTCTCAGTTTAGAGTATGTGTGTCATATGTGAAGTATTGGAGCTATTTCGTTCTTTATATATTTCTATTAGCCGATCATTCGAGATCTCCTAATATTCGAAGGGCTTCCTTCTTTGGCCCCTGGTTGGTACAGAGGAAGTTTGGGGCTCCCCTTTGGTCCCTGGTTGGTACAGGGAGTTCCCATTATTATTATTATTCAAACGGGTAGTCGGTTCCTTATTTTCGTATGACGACTGAGACCGATAGTTTGTGTTATTATTTTCTTTTTGTGAGGGTAGGCTTCTCGGTTCGCTTTTTGATTGAGTGTGTGCTTTTTGTAGCCGCTCTAATTTTACCAGGGCATTTCGTTCTGGAACTCAGATTTTAGTTGGGCCGTGGTTGATCTGAGACCCGTCTAATGATTACGTTAGGCCTGTGGTTGATTTGGGACTCGCCTAACACAACCCTTAGGCTTGTGGTTACGACCCGTCTGAGGGGGCGAATCATGAAGTCCTACACCCGGGGTTTTCAAATTTGACAAATCGTTCCTTTGTCTGGGAGACTTGATATTATTTATCTTACTATTTATATATACTATTATTCATATTAATTTTGGGTTTCCTTCTCGTATCGTCTTTTGGATAGACTCATTATTTAAAATGTGATATGATTGACAAATGCACATTTAGGTGTAGTAAATTGTTATAGATAAATCTCAATAAAAATGTGATTGGTCCAACCTTGAATCAGATATAATCTCAAAGGCTAGACCTTAATCCACATTGAGTATTTTTTTATAAATTACTCACGTTCCACGATAGGTTGTGGGGCCCAGGTAAGGAGCAGGAGTCTTTTGAAGTATAGAGGAGAGCTCTAGGATGGAGTTTCCAGGCGTCTTCCGTTTTGGCCGATCTTTCTCTTGTTTGTTTCGCTTTCTTTGATTAGGAGTAGTTTGTAGTAGGATAGTGAGGTCGTTCTCACGCCCTTTGGTGGGATCGTCCGCTTCTGTATGTATTTTAATTTTGTTTAGCTTCCGCTGTAAACTTTATATCTAGACGCTGAATTATATATATATGTATTTATTGGATGTTCATGTATTGTGTGTTCAATGTGTGTGCTTTTCCTTAAAATTAAGTATAATAAATTAGTTTAAATATCAGATTCTTGGTAATTAATTGAGCCTTTCGTGTACTTGAAATCAAGTACACATGGCGGGATTTACACTCTTAAGCTAGTTATTATATTTGGGGTGTGACAGTGCCAGTACATGTGATTGTAACAGAAACTATATGCTAATACACCCCCCTCAAGCCAATGGCAATGAATTGACATTGAGCTTGCTTCGTAGATGCTGAAAATGAGGTAGGGGTAGAGGTTTTGTAATAATATCAGCCAATTGATCCTTAGAGCAGATGAACTGAACCTTGAGCTTGTTAGATGTAACTCGCTCTCGAACAAAATGGTAATCGATCTCAATGTGTTTGGTACGAGCATGGAACATGGAATTAGTTGCTAAAAAATTGCTCATATGTTATCGCACCATAGAATAGGGATCTGGTCTTGTGAAATTCGAAATTCCTCAAGTAAAAACTGAAGCCACGTGACTTCCTGGCATGCCAATGCAAGGCTTCGGCCAAGATAAACACATAAACCCGATGTAGAGCGTCTGTCATCAACATCCCCTGCCCAATCGGCGTCGCTATAAGCATGAATTTGTGTTGTTTAATTTTTGTGGAATTGAATCCCAATAAACTGTTCCAGAAATATAGCATAAAATTCGTTTCACAACACACCAATGTTCTTCAGTGGGGCGATGCATAAACTGAGACACCTTGTTTATGGAAAATGCATGTCGGGTCGAGTCAAGGTTGCATACTGTAGGCCGCCAACGATGCTTCGATACAGAGATGGGTCTAAGCAAGGTGGCCCTTCTTGAGTAAGAGAAGTGTTGGGTGCCATGGGAGAGGCACAAGGCTTGCAATTTGACATGTTTGATCGTTTGAGTAAGTCGGTTAGGTATTTGGTTTGGGTAAGAAATAAGCCATCGAAGTTAACTATTGCTTCAAGTCCCAAAAAGTAGTGAATTTTTTCGAGATCTCGAATAGAGAATTTCTTGTGTAATTGAGCAATGCATTGCTCAATTTGTGAAGTAGAGCTTCCCGTGACAATAATATCGTCGACATATACTAAGATGACGAGTGTATGACCCTGACTGTGGCATAAAAAGAGGGAAGGATTGGATGTTGAAGATTTGAAGCCGAGTTCAAGAAGGGTAGAGCTGAGCTTAGCAAACCACGCTCGTGGTGCCTGCTTGAGGTCGTATAGTGACTTTTGAAGGAGACAAACATGATCAGGATATGTGGAGTCTTCGAATCCTTTGGGTTGGTCCATGTACACCTGTTCAACTAGGTCACCATTGAGAAAGGCGTTGGAAACATCAAGTTGTCTGATTTCCCAATTGAACGAAACTGCTAGAGAGAGTGTGACCCAAATTGAAGTTGCTCTAACCATCAGACTGTAGGTTTCTTCGTAATCAACCCCAGCCTCTTGATTAGAATCCTTTGCTACTAGGCGAGCCTTGTACCGATCAATGGTTTCGTCGGCCAATCGTTTGGTTTTATAAACCCATTTACACCCTATGACACGCTGGTTGGAAGGAGGAGGTACCAGGGTCCAGGTATTATTGCGTGCTAGTGCAGAAATCTCGAAGGCCATGGCATCACGCCAGTGGGCAACCTTGTTAGCTTGAGTGAAGGTGATGGGATCAGCTTCTGTGATTGTGATATGAGCAATGAAATCAAGGAGAATTTTGGGTTTTCGGGTATTATCCTTGGATCTGGTGGTCATCGGATGTGAATTGAGAGATAGAAGATTCGAAGTTTGATTTGAAGTATTACAAGCACCAGGTGTTTGTGATAATGGTAAGAGTGAAGGAGTGGACGAATTTTGTCGACCGTTGGGGATTAACAGAGAGTTTGAAGTAGGAGGAGAGTCAGTTGGGTTTAACGGGCCTGGAGCAAATGTGGAAGGCGGAAGGTGTGAAGATGTGCCAGCTGAAGAATTTGTAGTGATATCTTGTTGGGTTGGAGCAGAATTATTGGGCTGTGTTGAGTCGATTGTAATAGATGGGTTGGAGGAAGTAGTAGTCGAAGCGGGATGGTGCAACTGTGAGGCAGGCTGAAAGGAAGCAGCTTGCAGCATGCTGAGTTGAGAAGATGTCTATTCATTCTGAGAAATCTGAGAGTTAAGAGAAAAATCCTTGAAAGGAAAGGTTAATTCATCGAATTGGACATTTCTAGATACAAATATTTTATTGGTAGGTAAATGTAAACATCGGTATTCTTTTTGAGAAATACCATAACCAATAAAGACACATGGTTTAGACCTTAATTCTAATTTGTGTTGGTTGTATAGTCGGGTTAGAGGAAAACAAAGGCAACCCAAGACTCGTAAAATATTGTAATCAGGTTCTTTATTAAAGAGTGTTTTGTAGGGAATTAGATCATGAGAAGGTAACCTATTTATTAAATAAACTATGCTTGAAAATATTTCATTCCAAAATTTTGTAGGTATAGATCCATGAGACATAGTTGCTAGTGATAATTCTACTATATGACGATGTTTTCGTTCAGCTATACCATTTTGTTGTGGAGTGTAGGGACATGTAGTTTGATGAACGATTTGAGGAAATTTGTTGGTTATAGGCTTGTATTCGGTTCCTCCATCAGTTCTTAATGTTTTAATAGTTGTATTTAAAAAAAATTCAACTTGAAGTTTAAAAAGAGTAAATATATCACAAACCTCACTTTTTTGTTGCATAAAATAAATCCAAGTAAATCGAGCGTAATCATCAACAAATGTAATATAATATCTATAACCATGTGAAGATACAATAGGGAAGGATCCCATACATCAGAGTGAACTAATTGTAAAGGAAAGGAAGATGAAGAAAGAGAGGGAGAAAATGGCAAAACATGTGCTTTAGCTTGCATACAATCATGACAAAAAGAAAAAATCATCTTTAGTACAAGATAGATTGTAAGAATGGATGACTTTATTTGTAGTGGAGGTAGATGGATGGCCAAATCTTGCATGCCAAGTAAAGTTAGTGGTTCTTATGCCAAGAAGAGCTTGAGGAATGTGATCTTGAGAATAGTTGAAAGAAGGCTTCATCTTGAAAGAGTAAAGACCATTTGAACTAGGTATTTCAAGAAGGGTTGTCTTGGTGTGGATGTCCTTAATTGTACAAAATGAGGAAGTAAAGTCAATAGAAATAGAAGGATTGTCATTAAGTAATTTTGATAAACTAATAAGATTAGTAGAAAATTGAGGAACATAAAGAACATTGGTTAAATAGAGAGAGTGATTAGATATTGAAAAAGAAGTTGAGCCAATATTAGAGATAGAGAGACCAATATCATTGCCTATTTGAAGCTTATCGGGTCCATTGTAGTTGTAAAATGAAGAAATATTGTTAAGGTCACTTGTTACATGATTATTTGTACCCGAGTCAATTACCTAATTGGTTGAGTCTTGTATAGGAGGGAGAACTTGTACATTATATGCATTATACCGAGGGGTTGGTTTCCATTCATTATCTTTATCATATCTTCTATAACACAATTTTGCACTATGGTCAAATTTAAAACAAATTTGGCAGACATGTCTATTTTCAGTCCCAATGTGCGCTGGGCTTAAACCCAAGATGGAATTAGTAGAGGTTGGGCCTAAAAGAGAGTTTTTTGCAGCCTGTTATTGGAATCGCTGGGCCGAGGTTGAGATGCAGTGTTGGAGCTGCTGAAACCACGAAACCGAGATGAGCTGCCTCCGTGAGCTGAGTATAATGCTTGAGAGTGTGTCGTCATCTGATTTTTCAGCATCGCCTCATGGCCAAGCAACAATCCTCTGAGGTCTGAGAAGGAGAATACACCGTGGCATCTGGCAGTAGCAAGAGCTGCAACAATCGAGTTATATTCCATCCATAGGCCATTTATTGTCGTTGTCACAAGGTCTTCTTCAGGGAGAGGTGATCCAATGAATGCCAATTCGTCGGCGATCCGTCGAAGATGAAGCAAATATCTGAGCAAGACATGTCTCCCTTCTGAGCAGTTTGGATTTGGCGTTTTAAATCGTTCAATCTCGCACAAGATGTAGAGGAAAAGTAATCTTTAAGAGAGGTCAATTACCTTAGAAAGTTAGAATTGCTTGCTTGCTTACACACCTTCTCTTTCTTGCTCTTTTTTTTCTCTCTCCTTCTATGTGACTTTCTTTTTTTTTTGTCTCTCTCTCTTTTTTTCTTTTCCCTCTATGTCATTTTCTCCTTAACCAGAGACATATATATGTTATAGCCAAAGTCAAGGAGAAGGCGAAGAGATCCTGATCCAATGTCTTGTCACCAGTCACAGTCACCTAGCTATTGACAACCTAAATTCTAAATCCTTTCTCGTATTTTGAACTATCAAGTGTTCTGAAATCATCAAGTACACTAGATGACTGAAACAAGGCAACTAACCGTTGAAAACATGGCCATATTGTCAAAATCCGCCTAAGTTTAAGCTTATTTGGCAAATAAAATCATTACAAACCGTACTGCCACGTCACGCATGGGTCGACGGGCTGAAATTTAATTTGACGATACGCCCGAGGTATCGTGCAAGAGAGAGAAAGACATGTCAAACATCAGTTTCAAAGAGAGAGTGGAGGAGAAAGTGAAAAAGAGAGAGAAAAGAGATGAATTGCTTGCTTGCTTACAAAAAAAAGTTTTTGCATCATGTAGCTTATCTTATTTCTTTCCATGAAATGTAATTTGTATGTGTTTTTTGTGGAAATATAATCTACACGTGTTCAAAATTTGTGTGAGTATTGATAAACCAAAATCATATCGTGTGAAACGTAGAATTTATAATGTAATTTAAGCCAAATTGTGTTAAATTAATTACGATTAAATTTGTCAAAAGCTCAAGTTACTGTTCTAGTTGTGTTTAAATACAAGAAAACATGTATTTCATGGCTAAAAGGACGTAATTGGACACTTTGGAGCAAGCTTGAACGACAGACATATCAAGATTAAGTTTTGCTAGCTTTATTGCAGCCACAACACATCATCATTGCGGCTGCAATGTCCCCAAGATGCCCAGGCGGAGAATTGCCAAGTTCAGCACAGAACAATTGCGACCGCAACTCAAGATCAAGCCTTCAGACAAAGAAGTGTCAACTTCTGCGCAAGTGAATTACGGCTGCAACATCCGATCATTAAGGCCGCAACCAAGAAGGTATTGCTCAGACAGAGAAGTGTAAGAAATCCATGCAAGTCTTTTAGATAGGCTTCCTTTTTGTAAATCACTTGTGGTTATAGTGTATCGGTCTAGGAGCGATTTTTGGAATCGAGGGTCACGTGGATGTAGGCTTAATTCATTTTCTAGGAAGAATGACGTTATATTGTGTGTTCTTTTCTCTCTTGTTCTCTTTACTTTTTACTTGATTAGTTAGACCAATTGAATTGCATCAAAACACGTAAAATTGCTAAATGATTAAGGTCAAAAGTAGAACTTGATATTGTACACGCTTTTGCAAGCAAATTAGATAACATATTACCTTACCTTATCAAAATAACATCTACAACTTGGAGTCCCGCCCTAAATGTGACGTGATCTCATTTTCATTTCGAAAGATACTTTGGGGAGCGAAATAGATACGTAGAGTACGTATCAATAATATGTATTGTTGGATTAACGATCAACAGTCTCTCTTGAATCATATCAATAAAAGTTGAACATTGATATTTAATTAGAAGGTTTAGATCATAATACTCAGAGTGCAGAAAGGAAAAGATACGCAGACAATACTGGTTGTTCATATCTTCCTTCGGATGCAAAGCAACTGCAATTGTGAGTCTATTGTGGGCCTACTCCTTCGCACATAGAAGTTAGACGGGCTTTAGTGAAAGAAAACCCTGACCCGATAAACAACCTTCTCCTTAGCAGCACCGCACCAGTATGGTCGAGATTGGGTCTGCTATCGAAAATAGAGAAACAAAAATGCTTAGGAGTACATACAGGCTACAGCTAGTGTGATTGCTTCCTTTTTTGATTGTTTCTTTTGACAGTGCCAAACTTCATCAGCTTCTCATATAATATAATATAATATAATATAGTATAATATAATATAATATAAAAAAATCAAGCGCTTCCTCAGCCAAATCAAAGACCATGCCACAACTGGTTCTATTACTTTTATAGTCTGATTACTATTATACACATTCTCAGTGCTTTTATTTTCGGTTCAGCAGCGACATTCAAATCCACAAACTACAAAGTATAATGTTTGCTTGCGAAGTCAAATTCAAACAAGGATAGTTAATTAGTTGTGAAATACTTGAATAGAATTGTGTATGACAGGTGCCGAGGTGCGGGTGCCTGCGGTTTGCGAAGCGAGGAATGCGTAAAGTCGCTGGTTTGCTAAAACCCAAAACCCCCATCGACATCGACATCGACATTGCTTCTCTTCTCTCCTCTCTCTTCTCTCTTCTCTGATCGATCGATCCATCGGTCCATGGCGAGCGCGCGAGACGTGCGCGAGGTGGTCTCGAAGCTGTCGTCCGACAAGGCGAAAGCGCGCGAGGAGGGAGTGAAGGCGTTGAACGGGTGGCTGGAGCGAGAGCGAGAGCGAGAGAGATGCTCCGCCTTTTCGTCGTCGTGGCCTCACCTCATCACGCTGCTCACCAACTGCGTCGCGCTGGAGATCTCCAGTTGCAAGAAGCGCCCCCCCAAGGCCATCTATGCCAGGACGCTCAGGATGGCCGTTGCTGCTGCTGCTGCTGCTTCTGCTTCTGCTTCTGCTTCCGCTTCTCTCTTATCCGTCGCCGCCTCTCTCTTCACCCACATCCTCCACGTCACCAAGCTCGACCTCCCTTCTCCCCCTCTCCTCTCCGACTACGCCACCATTCTCCGCACGCTTCTCCCTCTCCCCCACTGCCGCTACCAGCTCAGGACCAAAACCTATCACAGTTCAGTCCCTTTACTCTTCATTATCCTTTTTTTTTTAATTATATGCTATGCTATGCTATCCTATTCTATGCTATCCTATGCTATCCTATGCTATTGTGCAGGTCTCCTCCTCTTCTTCTTCCATAAGGCTCTTTCCCCACCAAACACCAACCCCAACACCCAATCCCTTCTCACCCTTCACGCCCTCTTGGACAACCCCCCTCGCGACTTCACTCACACTCTTCGAGATGACATCATCTCCGCAT
Source organism: Eleocharis quinqueflora (assembly GCA_964058865.1). Taxonomy (NCBI): domain Eukaryota; kingdom Viridiplantae; phylum Streptophyta; class Magnoliopsida; order Poales; family Cyperaceae; genus Eleocharis; species Eleocharis quinqueflora. The sequence goes on along the minus strand of CAXKVX010001018.1, from coordinate 57,271 downwards.
TTTGCAATATCTTTGCACACCTCAGCCACGAAGGGAAGATCTCCAGAAAGCTTATGGACTGCGTCAATACCTACCTCACAAAAGACGGCCCAAATCTTGGCTCTCGAGCTTTCCACATCCATTCTTCACTAAAAGACGCCATGTTTCGTCTTTGGCTCACAACCCGTGACCGATCTATCAAGGTTATATACTAACTAATGAAATCTCTCTCTTACCCACATTATCAGCATTAATAAACATTCAATGTTTCAGGACTCATTTATAACATACGGGAAAATTATGCTCAGACTGAACAGAGGTGGGTCCGAAGGAGTTGGGCTTGTTGAGCAGCTACTTGATGTCATAACTAAAGACCTAAACCAGAGTGTTGCCACCGCACCTGGCACCTCTCACTGGTTTGTATTTTTTTCTGTTTAAATTCCTCGGTTGAGATGCTGAATTGATTGTTGCTGACCATTTAATTTTGTTTCTTTTCATCTTGTTTATTTGTTTCTTTTTTCTAAACTAATTTAAGGTCTGAGATTTTGCGAGAGGAGAAGACTGGATCAATCCCAAGCATACATGAAGGGTTAATGGATCTTGCAGCCAATGTTTTTTACCAGGTTTGTTATCTTGTCTTTTGTTCGTTGATTGTAACCAATCAATTATACCTTTTATTATCTTGATTTATAGTGCTTGATGCTAAAATTGATTGATTTGGCATGCAATATTCAACCCTATGAAATGAAATTCACTGCCATGGTGCATGTTGTATGAACTGTATGAATATCCTCACTATTAAAAGGGTAAACTTGGAATTTAGTTGCAATACGTATACGCAGCTTTGCTTCTAGACAGTTCTATTTATGTAGGCATGCAAGTACTCAGCAAAGACTTCAAACAAGGAGAAACGGTTGAAGATGGAGCATCCTGCCACTCTAATACACGATGGTCTCTCAAAAGGTTCTTTCCTCTGGTAAGCCTCTCTCTCTCTCTCTCTCTCACACACACACACACACACACACACAAAACACACACATCTGCACTATCCATGAATCTGGAATAATAAACATCACTTTTGGCAGGAGTGGCACTGCTTGTCATCTTATACGCTGCTATGGATCTCGTATTGAAAGGTCCCTGTTGATCCTTTGGTTCGATGCTAGCTACGAGAGCCTGAAAAGGTTCCTATATCAGATTTTTCTTTTTAAAATGGGAATACTCTAATTTGAGTGTTCTGTAATGGGCAGGTTAATAACTTGTTTTTCATTTTTCTTAAATAGGAGTTTGAGTAATGCAAATTTTCTTCATTTCCAAGACACGTTCTGGCTTCTGAGGTTTGTTTCCCGAGCTTAATATATGTTGATTCTAACCTTCACTTCTGATATAGATCCCATGCTTGCATTTGTATGTTCTTTCTAAGTAATTGGGCTTTGATATACTCTATTCTGCATTTTGTAAGGGCACTGCAGGAGTTCTCCTTCGTGCTTTGGCGTCCACAACATTTCTCACTGCTTACAAGTGAGGTATGCTTACTGGATTTTTGAACTGTCTGTATTGTGGGCTGCATCCTTCTGTGATTTGAGTCCATTTCCTGCATATTCTTGACCTGTATGTCTTTATACTTGTCCTGAAGCTTGGTGTGGTGATCTTGGATTGAGTTATTGTAATGCATCATGACAGAATCACTCTGTGAGAAGTCAAGAGGGATGGTCGTTATGTGTCCAAATTATTGTATCTTTGTTTCCTCACCAGTTCCCTTAGCTTTATAGGAAGTTTATCTTTCCTTTCCTAGGTTTACCTGAATATATCATTCGATATAAGTTGGAAGCCTTACAATGACTTCTGGTACTAATTTATAGATAGCACGTATTAGAAGCCGTTGGCAAGATATATGGAGCTTATTGATGCAAAACCTCCCTATTATTTTCAGTGCTGCTAATTCAGCTGTGAGTTTCTCTAAACATTCAGCTTTCTTTTGTTCCTTTTAAATATTGTTTTCTAATATTGACAAGATATAATCGGAACTTGTAGGTTGATCCTGCTTTAGATCTCTTGGCTATCATGATAGAAAGGGTAAGTATCCTTTTGTAGTTTGTACCACAACAGTTAGGTCCTGTACCACCAAATTCCACATGCTCTCGTCTTCTGAAGAAATCTTTCATTTTTCTCTGTGTGTAAGTTCAAGGTCTTTGCACTGTACTCTGGAATAATTGTAGTGTAAAATTATATTTTCGTGACAGAGGTTGATTCTTCAGTACTAAATATGTAATAGATAAACAGACTGCATATTTACATCCTCCAAATTCGGAACTAAATTTTGTTCTTTTGGCAGGATCAAGTAGGTTCGGCTTTTGTAACACAAGATGTATGGGATTTGCGAACCTTTAAGCATATGCCATCATTGTTAGTGCCTTTTCTTTTCTACTAGTACGATGCCCACACAATGCAGTGGGATAGACAATATTGTACTACCTATTATAATGATTTAGTCACATAATGGAGCTATAAATAAATTAATAAAAAAACAGAAAACAAAGATTGAACATAATGGAGCTATAAATACTTTAATAAAAATTACAGAAAAAAGAAGATTGAGCATAGAGTTGCTAACATCCAATAATTTCCTACTCAAAAGATTTTGACTAAGAAAAGATCTGAATGGTAACATCTGTTATATGAGTTTCTTTCTCAATGGTAATACATATTACTAACACTGTTCAAGAAGAGAGCAAATTATTAAATCAAAAAAACCCATAATCTGGAGCTATGGTTTGAAAGACTGAAACTTTATTGTAACTCCATGGTCAGACCCATGACAACAAGGTCATACCTTTGAGAGATCAATTTGATGTGAATGATGATGCACAATTGTGTCCTCCCGGCAACTCAGGAAAATTATTCCTTTAAAATTGAAATTTGAGGTGTTTTCTTCAAACATTTTTAGCCACAATAAGATGTGTACCGAGTAAAGTTGAGATTAGGCAAAATAGAAAGAAAAAAGGGTTAGAACTTAAACTACAGCTCCTTGAAAGAAAAAGAGTCACTGACAAGCTAAACACTAAAAAAGAACAGCTAGAAATGACACTCCTCACAAAAAAAAAGTTTTACATAAATAAAGGAATGCTCAATTTTGTAGTTTACATAAATGATGCCCTTTGTCACAATATATACTAAGAAAAAAAGACCAATATCAATCTTTGACTTCATCCGATCTACATTAATTCAAATCTCATGTAGATCGAAACGTTTTTGCTTACAGCACCACTTCAATTCTGATGCATTGGAGCGGAAAACTCAAAAAGATAACTCTGACAAAATAAATTGATTTCGATAGAAGCAATTAACTCTACCTGTGCTCTCCTTACCTAGTTCTGCTTATTTAGAAGGCACCTAATAGCAGCTGCTAATTTAGAAGGTACCTAATAGCAGCAGCTATATGAAGTTTAGAGAGCAATTATAGAGCGTCTTCAATCACCTGAAAAAGGGACAGTTTAGATATTTAAGCTTGTATTGCATCGTTATAAACTTAATTAATGTATGATTGTATACTATATATGTCAATATCATTTCAAGTTCAAAATATTTGAACAGAAACTAAAATTGTCTTCTAAGGTTAGAAATATTACTAATACAGGACATAATTTGTTTCCAAAGTAGAATCAAGATATGATAAAGCTTTGCATGACATATGCCATTCTCCTATCAGTCCTGATTGCTTTACCACAGAACAGTCCAGAATCCAAAACAATAGCAACTATAGTTGTAAAAAGTAAAATATAACCTCTCGAGAACAGTCAAGTGAAGTTCCAAGGCGACACTCTTGAGTCTGAATAGTGCCTCTATACTGATTTTTTCATTTCCATACCTGTAAAAGCAATAGTATCCAATGAGGACACAAAAACTTTGTCAAAAGAACACAAGGCAAGCTACTGATCAAAGATAGTGAAAAATGTTTCTGATGCATTGTTAATAAGAATATTAGCACTTACTTCTGACACAAACTCCCTTCCAAAATCATGCCTTGTTAATTGTCTCTGATGCATTAACTTCTTCACAACCACCTAAGATTTGATGTTCAAAGTAGATTTGATGAAAACTAACAAATGTGATTTCTTTTGGGGGATAAAGAAAAGGTTGAAAAAGAGCATGCACCTGTGTTGCAATACCAGCATGATACATTCCTGGGATCCACGATACATTATAACTCCAAATAATTGCACCCTAAATGATTGACACCACCATCAGAAAAATATGCAAATTAGTAAATCAAAGATATATATTCTTTCATGAAATTGTTAATTTATGTATGATTATCAAATAAACCAGCTCTGATTTTGCTTTAGAAACTCAAAAGACAACCGAGCTCAAACTGAATATTAGGAACCTTGGAATTCTTGGTTATCTGGACCAAAAAAATGAAAGAGAAAACAATTTAAGCTTTAGACTCCTGTGTAAATGCTATTTTTCAACTCCATACATTCAGAAGGGAATTGCGCCACAATTATTGCACAAAACAGAAGTTCAGATGTAAATAACCTAGGTATAAAAAAAAATTCTTTCTGAATCATAACAATATTTGTTGTGCCATCTACTTATTGGAGCATCCAACAATTAAATTGAGGCATAAGTAGAGTCAAAATTAAACGTCTACACGACTATAATAGATCATTCCTGCTGAATATAAGCATTAATTAATTTTGGAGCCACAAAAGCCAAATTTATCACAACTGCTAAACAGTGATCATAAAATTATAGTGGCAAGATACAACTTCTGTAGACAAATATTATCATTCCATAAGATATTGGCAGTAACCTGACAAGGTTGGTAAACCCAAAACAAAATTTCAGAGAGAGAGAGAGAGAGAGAGAGGGTGAAGAGACTTAATTCTTCATTTTGGTTGTCCTTCGTAACACACTCAAGCTCTAAGGTGAGAACTGCAAGGTTGAAATTTGTGTTGGCTGGCTGGCTGGGAGAGAGCACACTTGTCTGTCTCTCGTCTCGTGGGTGCAGCAGTACTTAAAAAAGTGGCCTGGAAAGTGATCTAAAGATACTAATTGGTCCAACAGTCCAAAATTTGTTTAAAGGGTAGATAGCATTTTAAGTTCACTTTTGCCAATCTCCTTTTACAAGGAGTATTTTTTGAACTTATCAGATTTTTTTTTCTAATGCACGAGATTATGGAAATATGCATTTTGATAAATTTACTGAATGCTATACAGGTCTGCATTACACTTCATTGCATGTGTCTTTGCAAGGATAGGAATTCAGGTTAAGACTTTTCTGAATATTGGTTCATTTTTGTTACTTTCTTAACTGCCACAAAGGTTGATATTTTTATTTGTAGTAGATATTGCTTGTTGTAAAGCCTTGCAGCATATGTTTTTTTGTCACATCAACCTTCTTGTATGCAGGGTGGTATCTCTGGCTCGTTGTTCATTAGGAAAAAGCTCTTAAAAACTACTTTGGAACTGGCCGATTTGAAGGTACTAACACAGTACTGAATCTTATTTAAAGTTAGTGATGTACAACCTATTTATTTGATATATATTACTTCACCTTCTTGCTTATTCAGGTACCTTTGCTGAGCTAGGCTTTGATATTCAACCTTTGTTGTCTACTTACATGAGTCTTTTTATGGCAGGAACCTATGCTTTTGAATGATGGAAACGTAACGCTTATAGCAGATGCAATTTTCTCTCTCTGTACTGGGTCTTCAACTTCTCTCTCTTCTTTTACTAGCCCATTGGTACATTTCTTATGATTTTTTTTTGAAGTAGAGATCTCTTATGAGTTTGTTTTCATGTTTTTTATTGTTTAGTTGCTACTTGTACATCATTAACATTTCTGTCATATTTGTTATGTCACAATGTACTCTTAGCTGTTGGAGGAAGTCCAGGGAGTTTGCGGTGAGTTTGAATTCTCGGTGGAAGCCTTAGCTGAACTTCATCCTGTAATCTCACAAAAGGTTTATGTACATATAATTACATTTCACATTCTGTGAAGGATACATAGTAAAATGACCTCAAATTTGTCCATAATTCACTGAAAATAGTTCATGTGTATTTACAGATTGATGCTGAGAAGAACATGCAGATGCATCTTCCAAAGCTAATTAAAGAACCTTTAGTTGCTGAATTGATGAAATATCTTGAGGTTTCTTTTGCATCCAATCCTGACTTCAAGAATACCAATTCTTCAGCTCTTGTGTATTCATGTTCTCTTCTTTGCCACATCATCTACCGTGCTTTAGTTATGAGGTCAGATATTGTGTAATTTGAATTCCGTTATTGTAGTTAATCCTGGATTATGAAAGGTAGGTAGTATATAGATTCCCTTGCAGTTTTTTAAATGGGAGTATAAAATAAAAACTGATATCGAGAAAGGAAAAGTGAAACTACCCCAAAGAAAGAAGAGGCAGGTAAACAGCTTTGTACAGTTGCAATGGTGCTGGTATAAGAATCCTTGGTATATGTTGACGAAGTTTATGGTATGTTTCTACCAATCGGTGACGTGTAATGCCTCTTTTAACTTCCATTTGCACAGGCTAACAACTGAAACATCCCGCATCATGATAATGGTTTCAGACTACATCTCCAAAGTTTTGAACCATTTAGCATCAGAAATCAACTATAAAGCTATTGAAATCCAATCCAAAGGCTTCGAGATCACCTCTACATTAGACTCATGTGGGCTCAATTTGACATCCCTTAATAGTCTCGTGTCTTCTCCTTTGTCCAACCTCGTGAAAAGTAGTAGTGGCACCGACTTGGAGCATTTTGATGGTGTGTATCGATCACTTGACGCACTTCTAGTGTCTTTTGCTAAGCTCTTTGAGGCCGTTTCTGCAAACATCCTTGCTTCAGGGGCTGACATCCAAAATGTGCCACTCATGTCACTGAATTCTGATGAAGCCGGCCCATTTCCTGATCCTAACATTGCAATACTTGACATGGAGTTGGATGCAAATAGTGGTTCAGGGGATATTGATGTATCAAGAACCAATAACCTAGTTGTCGCCTTTTCCCCATTAACATTTCAGATGGATATTGTCTCGATATTTACCACCTTTTTCTTGATTTTACCGACCCGTGCTTGGAAGATTTTGTGTAGCTGTATTAGAGATGAACACAATGATAAGGTATTTACTCTATCAATGAGCAAAAGCAGTTATGACTGACATTTTTTTTATGGTAAATAGTATTAAATAGGACATGATAAATGGCTAGCTTCAGTTCCAGCTTTATAAACTTGTTTAGAATTGTTACTTTGATTTTGTTGTCAGGTTCATCAGAGCATATTACTTAGCCTTTGCAAGCATATCCATGATCCAACACAAAATCTTTCTGTGCTGGTATATATTTTTTCTAATTCAGTCTCATTTTCTTTAGTGTTCAAGTACTGGTGCTGAACTGCTGATTTACTGGCTTATAATTTTTTTTTTCTTTTATTAAACAGGTCAAGTTAATAGAAAAAACAATGGAGGAAAGTGCAATCAAATTGCTTTGGTTTGACTGTATAAATGCAATGGACGTCTTGTTAGAGAGATTACTCTTTCTCCAATCAGAGAGAGAAAATAATAAAGATGTATTATCCTTGCCTACAGTAGTGTCAACAGAGGTAATGTCAAGCAACTATTTGTTTTTTATAATTCAATCTTGTCATCTGTTGAAGAATACATGCAAATTGATTAAATACTATCTCTGTTGTAGCATTTGAGTAAATTGTCAGAAATACTGAACAAAATTGTGGAGACAGAAATTCCAGATTGGAGTTACCGTGGAAAGCTTATTAGTTGTATTTTCTCTTTTATTTCTCTTGACCCAGACAGTGGGCAGGTAATGATCTTTCTGAAACTTTTTTATGCTTGTGAAGTTATCATAAATTCTTGGGGCAATGGGATAATAGAGTTTAATGACATAAACCTCAAAAATGAAAAAAAAAATAATAAGGTCAAGGTCATAGCGGACACAAATACTGAAGAATTTTCAAGTATTCTGTAGAATAGACATTTACTTGATCATAAGCCTGATTACCGATTTTCTGATTTATAATGAGCTCGTGAAAATTAAATTTATAATGAACCTTTAAGAACTTTTAAAAAGAAAGTTAGATTTATAACGTATTTCTAAAAAAAATATTAGTGCTTTTCGTTTCAGGTCATGATTGAGCGGCTTCTAGCTATGCTGCATGATACTGATTATCGTGTTAGGCTTATAATGGCGAGAAAAGTTTGTTTTCTCTTCCAAACATGGGAGGGCTACAATGAGCTCTTTCTTGACATTAGGTTGACTATTTTGGTATTTCCAATTAGAATGTTCTCTTAGGTTGCAGATGTTTCATTTAGCTCAACTACGTTTAATTTTGCTCTTTTATTTGCTTGTTCAGCTCCAGTTTTGGGGTGGAGATGGTGAGGTTCTGTAATGATAATGTCATCAAAGCTAAAGAGGTAATGGTTGCAGGCCCACAACCTCAGACGTTTATTGAAACTGCCCTTGTTACTCTAGGTCACCTTGCTCTCTTCAGTGAAAATGTAGAAGTTGAGGTATTTACTTGAGAAAATGCATTCTAGTTTTTTGTTCACTAGTTGTTTTCCTTGACAATGGTTTTAATATTGGGCTTAAATATTTGAGTAGGGATTCCTTGACAATAGTTATTTTAATGATCTTGACAATGGGTTTTCAAATTAATTCGAAAAGAAATCTTAAAAATAAGCATATTTGTAGACATACTCGCCTACTTCTGGTAAGATCTATATCAATCAATTGTTTCAAATTGTATGCAAATTGAGTGCCATCTTATACTCCATCAGAGACTATCAAATTTTATGCAATTTGGCTACTGTTCATATTTAATGGTTTTGATGGGGTATCAAATGACATCCAAGTTGAATGAATTTTGAAACAAAATCAATCTATAAGTTGAAGAATATGTATATAAACTTTTTTCTATTTTTAAGATTATTTTTGTGGAATTTATATGCAAATCCATTGATAAGATTATAAAAAATTATTAACTCTGCCCATGTTTTACATAGCCGGTCCCAAGCCCGGAAGGAGGAGGGTTGTGATAGGCTTGGCGAGCCAACGTAAAAATTCAGCCAATCTTATGGAAATTAAATCCAATATGGGCTTCATTTCTAACCCACCCCAACTTGTTTGGGACGAAAGGCTTTGTTGTTGTTGTATCCATCATTCCATCCTCCCAAGTATTTTATTACTAGTACGATAATCTTTTACATTCTATTTTCTTTCTATACATAGTGTGTCTTTATGATGTATGCTGCTGCCTCTATAGAGCCTATTCAGAGGTAAAAATATACTAAATCTGGATTAATCAACCTGAGTATTTCATATTTTTGCTGCAGTAAAAATTAATACAACTACTATTTTTCCTTTTATAGAGATCTGACATACTCTCTAGTTGATAATATTTCAAAGAAACTTAGTTATCCGTCGAGGAGGAAGGTGCGTTTTGTAGTCAAATTTTGTATTGTTTCCTTTTGTAATTGTATTGTGATGGTTTTGCACCTCTTCTTTTAGGAATAATATTGTGGTGAGTTGGACCCTTCTCAAATTTTGTTTTATATTACCTTTTTTGCAAAAGATATTTCTCCAGTCTGATTTATCTGATTTATCTAAATATATTCTGCTGTCTTCGATATCTTTTAGTACTTGGACCAATTGGTTGGTTCAGTTCTCTTTCGGTGGGTTGCTTGCGATGTTAGCCTTGCGTCTCTTGTTGAGGTAAATTTCAGTATCCCATTCTCAATTCTCTTATTTATCTTACTTTCACATGTCAATATTTTATTTTTATTTGCATGTTCTGTAGGTGCAAAATCTATTTGGTTTTGATGGATCTAACCCAAAGGACTTCATTGAATTCTGCAGTCCTTTTCTCCTCCCTTCTCTTGTTCTCAAAGGAGACGCCGCTAGTCTAAACTGGATTTCCAAGGTTTTGTTAGTTACTTTCATTATTTCATTATTTCTTTTATGAGGTCTGTACCGAAGGTAAACTCATCAAAGTACTGCAACTAGTTTATTTTATCAGAGAATGGTAAAACAACAACAACAGACAACAAAACCTTTCGTACCAAACAAGTTGGGGTAGACTAGAAATGAAGCCCATATTGCTTCATTTCCATAAGATTGGCTGAATTTTTACGTTGGCTCGCCAAAGCCTATCATAACCCTCCTCCTTTCTGGGCTTGGGATCGGCTTTGTAAAACTATCAGAGAATGATAAACTAGACAGAAAATTATAATGGATTTGTACAAGCTTGTCTAGAATAAATATTTAGCAGTTTGAGAATCTATTTTAAAATAAAAAGCCAAATGGCAGAACACTTCTATTTATTAAATAATTACAACTACCTGTTTAATTTCAGGTCTCTGGCTTGCCCTTCTCTGGTCTAATAAAGAAATACTTTGTACCTATATTTGCGGTTTCCATGGCGGTGAACTGCAGCACAAAACCAGAAAAAGAATCTGCAGGAAGAGCCCTTTGTGAAACACTTCTGCAGTATGGGGACATTTCAGAGACCGAAAGGGATGACCTCATAAAGAGGCACCTGGTACACTTTCTGTTATCTCTCTGAGGACCATTCTTTATCTTATTAACATGCATGTGCTGGTTAGTTTCTTATCTTCTTTCTTTCATGCTTTCTTGAATTTCAGGTTTCAATAGTGTGCTTCTTATTTTTCCTAACCTCATCATTGCCTGGCCCTGAGATCCCTTATTTTGCAAAAGCAACTATAGCTCTTTCAGTTAAAACAATTGTTGATGGATTCATGGAAATGTATAAGCTCTCCTTATTACTCTCTTGGTACAAATTTCATCTTCAGTTCGCATCTTTTATATACATTTCTTCTCTTTATGTATGTCAGGGATGATAACATTAACAGCGTACATGTTGTTGACAAGATTAACATTTTTCGTCCTGATCGAGTCTTTAAGGTAAACTATTAAAATTGTCTTCCCTTTTTGTTATTTTCCCCATATTCTTTGTATGGATCGCTGTTACATGGTATGTTTACAAATTACCATTTCCAATTATGTTATTTTTCTTTATTCTTAGTGGGGCTGTTAGCAAATGACCCTAACCATTGAAAATAAGTCAAGTCTATAAAAGAAGAGAAAAGAAAGACCGTTTCTTTTTGGACTAAATGGCCCCCTAAGGGACTGTTACATTAGAAGTAATCATAGTTATATGCAAATGCGAGCACACCAGCCCCACCAAATCTCCAAAGGGCGTGCAAGCCGCACAAAATCAGGCACACATGCATGTCCGTACTAATGGGCACGCAAGACCCACAGAAGTTTCTAATTACCACAGAAATAAAAGAAAACATACGCCTACAACCACCTTCGATCTGACTTATCTTCAGACATGATACTCTACCCAAGTAGGCCCACCAACATTGTGACCCGTCTAAGAAGGGCTACATGAGTCGGTATGTTGTGTATTGGTGATAAGGTGGTGTAAAAGTGCTCTGAGGTAAGGGAGTGTAAGTGGGGCGTGGACATCTCCTAAGACAGGGACACAACTGTCATGCTTTTATCCAACACCCAAAAACCTTAGAATTGTCACCCTTTTTGTCTGGATATACCCAAAAACCTTAGAACTGTCACCTTTTATCCAACACCCAAAAACCTACTTCCCAGAGACCCAGAGCTAAACCTCATGTATTCAAAATAATTAGGGCATATACCCAATAGTTGGTGGAGTCTATTCTCTGACTCTGTTACAATACTACATCCCCCCTGAGACCTTCTGGTACTCCGACAGAACCAGGGGGCAGCACTATCCCTAAGGTCTGGAATGATGTCCTGGCCCAAATTTGGAGTGGAACTTACCCATTTCCCCAGACCAGCCTCACCATCTCGCTGCAAAGGATTTAAATCACCTAACTGATTAATGACATTCTCTGCCTCTATCTGGATTGACGAATTCAGACCTCCTCAGCCTGGATGCTTCTCCTCTGCCCTCAAAAGGCATCTAAGGCTTGCTTTGTCTTGACCATGAATCTTAGGGGATATCCTCTACATCCTCCTCTGTGGGTTCTGGGGGATCACCCTGAGCTTGGATGCGAGGAACCCAAGTCCCCATTGTGGACACAACACCGCATATGATTAATTTTTCATTTAGCTCATTTAAGTGTACTGAAGGAAAACTTAAGTAATGACTATGGTAACTTTTGATGTTTCAAGAGATGTCCAATTACATAGTAACAAACAAATGGTTAGTTGTTAGTGGCAAGCTAAATATAATGTTTAACGCTTTGTTATAAATTTGAGAATGCTTGGTTATTGGTACAATCAGAATAACATACAAGGTATGATTCTTCAAACGTCATATCTTCGGCTTGCAATAGTCATAGTATGTGCCCAATATAGGTGTGATTTATTTGGTGTCTAATGTTAATTTAATTTGAACATTCCAAATGCAGTTCTTGGTAGAAATGCACTATCAGATAACAGCTTCTAATCACTTCCGGCATGTGCACAACAAGCTTTCTGCCATTGAGGTCCTCATGGATGTGCTTGGTCACAGGGTTATTGTTCCAAGCACTTCCTAGTAAGCTTTGCTTAGTATCATTATTTTTAAATTTAGAAGTATTATGCTTGCACCCCACTTTATGCACCCCTTATTTATAGTTAACGATGACGTTGTTCATGTCTGAATTTACAAATGTTTATACCTAGTATGTAAATTGTTTAATATTTTTCTTTTTCTGATAACCATAGAAACTTCAAGCTAATACTTTGTCAAATAAAGTAAAATATAACTTTCTGGATTTTTAAAGTAACATAAAGGTTTAAACACTTTTGTCATCAAGTATAACCACTTTTCAGAAAAAGAAAGGTATCAATACATCTGGGGTGCGAGTAAGGGGTGCAATATCACCCCAATTAAATTTATAATTGTTAATATTATATTTTTTTTAAATCTTTGCATTGAAGAGCATGTTGTCATTATTATTGGTGGTTCAACTATTGTCTTGTTTTTTGCAGCTACATTATTAGCATTATCGGGAACCTTATTCAGGTTGGACCTTTGCAAGATCAATGCTGTATTATCCTTTCTAAATTACTTGAAGCATTTGGTGCAGATTCAACTAAAGAAACCATCAGTGTGTTAGGTGAACAGCTTCAGGTGATTATTTTTATCTATTTTTAAGGTACATCTGTCTACGAGAAACCTTCATCATTTAGAGATATAACAAAATTACAAGCCTTAAATAGATTTATAATTCTCATATTTTGGTCATTAATTATATTTTATTGAGCATCCTCTGTATGCTTTGGGATGGATATGCATGAAGTTCCTTAATTTCTGAGTGCTTGTTTCTCCTTAATTCTTGTTTGGTAGTTTCTGGTCTCGAGACTGGTGGAATCTTGCATTTCTTTTGGAAGCCGTGACGAAGGGGTCATTTCTCATTCTTCTACTGTTGTTTCTTTGCTGCATCAATTGACTGTAGATGCCACTCCATCCTTATATGATTATATAAGAGTATGCATTGCTTTCATTTGAAGTTTCCATTTAGTTAGTATCATGTTATGTTTTAAGTACTGCAATCCTTGTTTTTATTGTTCGCATCTTTTTTCTTCTTTTGTGTTAACTTTTCTATGAAGGGGAGCCTTGGCGCAGCAGTAAAGCTGTCGCCTTCTGACCAGGAGGTCACGGGTTCGAGTTGTGGAAACAACCTCTTGCAGAAATGCAGGGAAAGGTTGCATAGAAAGACCCCAAAGTGGTCCGACCCTTCCCCGAACCCCGCGCAAGCGGGAGCTACGTGCACCGGGTTGCCCTTTTGTGTTGACTTTTCTATAGTGCAGGCTACAGTTGTGTAGCTATGATGTTACCATATGTGTTTGCTATTCTATTTCAGGAATTAGAACCATTTCCAACTCTCAAGTGTTTAGAGAAAATAAGGGTTTTCCACAATGAACTCTCCAGCACCTTTTCTCAAAGAGATCAATTTTTGAAGGCAAGTTTGCTTCTGAGTATATAGGCAGAAATGCTCTGTACTTAAAAATACACTTCTAATATTTCTTTCAAATTATTTATTCTTTACAGTTTGTCAAGAGAGCTCCTTATCTGCCTCCTAAATTTTTCTTTTTGAGGTACTGTATACACTTTGTAAAGCTGCTTGTTCATGTGTTGTTTATTGTTTTTACTTGTGGGGTTATTATGAAAACATACTTCCCTTTTGTTTGGTTTCAGCCTTGGGATGCAGCATAGTAACCTGGTATCAGGATTGCTGATAGATAGGGGGTTAACAAATGGATTGATGGGAAGTGGGTGTTGGTATACAGACCCTGATTTTGTCTCTGCTGCGTGGGCCTTAGTTGATATCTGCAGTACAACAAACGAATACAGTTCTGACACCTGCGCACTCGCTGCTGATTTCTTATCTAGGGTTTGTCTCCCTTTTCTCCCCCTTCTATTCAAGGACCTGAAGATCTTTCGGTCATACTGCATATTATTCTATTTCAATGTTGTATTGGCCCAACTTTCGACTGATTTGTTTGTTTCATGCTCTTTTTTGGCTTTCTAAATTGATAAAATAGTAAGAAACTCACATTCTTATAAAATTTGTTCAATAAAAGTGATCCTAGATCTAAAATCTACGTACTCACTGCCCCTCCATGCAAACCCAGAATCACCTAAGATCAGGAGGGATAAACAATTGGCTAAAAGACGATAATAAATTTATTGAGCCAAGACAGATTCTCACTACTAAAATAATAAAATTCTAGAACAAAGAGCAAAAGCAAACAACAGTTAAAAATTGGGTGATGTTAAAAAATTCCCAACATATCATCATTAATGAGACCCCACGGAATCTTTCATTTAAATGACCTAATGTTATATTTGGTAGGAACAAAAATTTGAACAAAACAAGGACACCACATATTTACCCCGAAAATTTCCGCTCCCCAGTCCCCAGTCAATACTATATTATTTATATTATGAGATGCAGATCAAATTAAAAAATCCTTGAAAAATACATGACAGGCAATGCATCTTTATCCTACCAAGACACCTCCTTCCAAATATCAACTATGCATTCAAAATCAGAATACCAAGTTTAAAGAACCATAAAACTGGGTACCTATGTCTACATGCTTAAGTTTTGTACCAAGCAATACGAACAAATCTGAGATAAGTACAAGATTTCAAATTGGGTACTTGTGATGCCACCTTTTCCCAAAATAGCTGGGTATTTTAGACCATCTTATCACTTCCATTTTAATATTCAGTCTGCTCCTACAAAAGAAAAGTGGGACTTGACCATTTTTTTCTTAAAAAAAGAAAAGAAGGAAAAACACACTGAAAACTGATATAATTCATCTGTATTTCAATTTGACCTATCAAAAAGACAAAAACCCTCTCACAGATTTTTTTTTTTTAAGTAGTAGACTTTATCTACATTATCTTATTAAACAAAACAAAATAAAATGAGTTTACCTGTCACATATTAATTATTCATATAAAAATTCTCTTTTTTCTTTCTCTTGATTGAAGTAATTAGTTACCCAAGAATGACACTCTAGCTCCTTTATCTACTAATATTTGCTTCCTCTAATAATAGGTTGGCATATGTGATCCGCATTCTGTTGTTTTGCTATTACCTGAGGACACTCCCCATAAAAACATGGATTGTTTTTCAGATGAAGCTAGTTCCGGTACCAAATCAGGGGTTTCTGAAGAGCTGCTAATACAGATTGTCAAGCTACTAAAGAAGTGCTTATGTGATGATTCTGTGAAATTAGTGGACATGACTTCACAAACTCTAAAGGTACTTTATTTTGGATATTCTACTTATTTGATAGAAAGGTTATAACATATACGTAGGCGGCAAATGGCCTAATAGCTCAGGTGGTAGCTAATTAGGATGACATCCAAGAGGTCATGGGTTCAAACCTCCGTGAGCACATGATCCCGTAAAAAGGCATTTGAAAAGTAATAAATGCCGGGGGTAGTAGCGGGTCACCTTATATTAAAAGATGTGTCAGAATCCTTATTTTTAAAAACAGAGTCAGGCTTGATCTGACATGACAGTAAAGAAACATTGACCTATTAAATTGTAGGGGATTCTTTCTACAGAAAAAGGTCAAAATGTACTTCGACGCCTTGATTCTCATGAGAAGTCTTTATTGGCAGTATGTGTTTTTTGTTACTTTTGATGACCATTTTATATATATTATCTTCTCATCCCTCTTGTTAGCCATGAATTTGTTATGACTGAATAGGTGCACTCTAAAGGTGTGAACATGGCATTAGTTGAAAAGTTACTGCTTGAATCTGACAGAGGCTCTACTGGTATGTTGCAATTTTTCTCGTTACTATATTCTTTTGTATCAAATAAGCAAATGATATCAAGGTGTTGAAAGGTCAGATTGATGATTCATTTTGAAAATTAATTGCAGTTTTGGTGAAAGAATCCTCTTTGTGGGAAACAGAAGGGAAATCTTATGAAACATGGGTGTGCTCTCTTGTTTATTCACTTATTACTCACTGTGATGACATCATTCTTCGGTACTTTTTTCATAGTTAATGTACCACGTTTACATTTTACTTTCATGGGCTGTGGATACCCTTTTTAATGCATAGTTCTATACCTTTGTCATTGCTAAGAAGATTGGTAAATCTGTTTTTTTATTGTTCCTAACATGTATGTTTACATAGTTAATGTAACATGTATGTTTCACGGTAACATGAAGTATCTGTCTTGAATATTCTTTTTTCTTGTCTACTACTTTGGTGTAGACTCTGTCAAAATATAGTATTTTTGAAAGCTGAGGTTGCTGAGCAATTACTTGCTAGTGTGTTGGTTAGTCTAGCCAAGAATGCTGACTCGGATTCTTCACTTTGTGAACTCATCTCAATAAAGGTAATCTGATATCTTCATTTTAATATAACATGTTGACTATCAGGTGTTTTACTTCAAAATTTACAAAAAAGGTAAAAATGTTTTCAGATCAAGGAGAAGATATTTGTTGAATCAAATAATTCACTGAAGTCGATTAAGGTGTTTTTGGATGCATTGAACAAAGTTAGATCCGTTTATATTACCGGAAAAACCAGAATAATTCCATCTACACCTAAGGTAAACCTTGGTTATTTTGCACAAGGTATCTGATTTATATGTCTGCTTTGCGATGATTTGATTAACCTGATTATTGCTGAACTGAGGTATTAAACAAAATAAAGGACAGAATAGTAGAGACAAATCGGTTACTGAAAGTAGACACATTTTATCCGTGGAAATATCTACAACAACAACAACAAAGCCTTTATTCCCAAATAAATTGGGGTAGACTAGAAATGAAACCCATTCCGTGGAAATATCTATTTCATAAAAATTATGTAGTGAATTTTGGTAGCATCTTTGATTGTGTGCTTCGGGTGGAATGCTTGTGCATAGTTTTCTTTTCTCCCTTAGCAGGCAAAACCTAATAAATTTAATAGTGAAATTACATGTTGTCTAATCAGTAAGCATTTGTAGGCCTCAGCTTCATTGAGGTCGCAGAGAGCATCTGAGAGATCAAAAGATAGGTCACCTAAACTCATCCAATTTGCATCCTCTTGGGAAAAGGTTAAGTTTTTTACTTTCTATTAAGAAAATAAGTTTTTACTTTCTTTGATATATTAAACATTCAATATTGGTTGTGCTGAATCAATATATTATTCTCGAAGGTGTATTGGCTTTCAATCGACTATCTAGAGGTCGCCAAAGTAGCAATGGTAGAATTGCATTCTCATCTTTAAAAGAAAAAAAAACATGTCACTTCTTTTTTTTTGTTTTCTACTTATAAATTGTTTCCTGGTTTCGATTGTTCTAGAGGTGTGGATCATATTTTACAGCAATACTATATGCGGAGCTGTGGTGTGAAGAGCATTTCAGTGCCCTATCCCTTGGTTTACCTGATTTTTCTCATCAAGAGCTGGTTATTTTTTTTTCCGCCTTATTCTATTTTTTTTTTCAGAACCAGAAAAACCGTACAATTTGAGTTTGGCTATTAGTATCTAGATTGTGTTAATTATGTGTTGCAAAGCGAACTAATGAGTTGTTATATTCCAGTTGGTAACTGAACCAACTATTACTGGTATCTTTTCTTGAAGGTCATTATTGTTATGTTTACTCTTGCATGTTTTCCTAACTCTTTTTACATATTTTGCTAGTTGCCCTCTCACATAGATGTATTAGTTGGGGCATACAAGAAGATCAATGAACCAGATAGCATCTATGGTATTGTACAAACTAACAAGGTTGATCTTTAACTAAGTACTTGATTTCTTTTTTTTTTTTTGTGAAAATCATTAGTAAGCTTGTTCTTTTGTGTCTATTGGTTATTCTTTTATTTTTGAATGATATCTTTTACTTTTTTGTATGTATAAAAACAGATGGCATCTCAAATAGTTAGATTTGAACATGAAGGTAACTGGAGTAAATCGTTAGAGTACTATGACCTGCTTGTAAGATCAGCTTCAGCTAGAAACGTAGGTAGCTCTTATGAAAAGATGTGCAAAGAACGTGACTCATACAGTCATTCGTCAGGGATAAATAGGCCAGATTGGTACTTGTATAAAGGTCTGGTGAGGTCACTTCAGAAAACTGGATGCACTCATATGCTTGATATGTACTGCCAGGGCTTGACCAGCCAAATGGAATTTTCTCAAACTGATCCTGAGTTTGTTGATATTCAGGTAATGTTATTTGAACTGGAACCTAAATGTTCATATATGCAGCAATCTTTTCCTGCATAATGGTACTTCATTATTTTTACTGGCACAGTTTGAAGCTGCTTGGAGGGCTGGAAATTGGGATTTCTCCTTTTGCATGCCAGATACAAACACCTTATATGAACAGAAAAATTCTAAATATAGTCTTTTCAATGAGAACTTGCACAGGTACGTCTCTTTTGTTTATGGTTTGAGTGAGAGGGTGTGTCGACATTATTATTTTCTTTTGTTTATGTACTTTGTATTTCTTGTATAGTTGCTTGAGAGCTTTACAAGAAGGTGATGATTGTGAGTTCCTGGTGAAACTTAAAGCTGCCAAGAAGGTACTGACAGTTGCTTTCAGTTTTAAAAGATAAGGTGCAAATGGATCGGATATTATCTATCCATACCCGGATTATTTCAGATACAAATATTCAGATATGGATGCGAATATGGATTGGGGTTATGTGGATATGGATATGGATATGATGAATATGGTTTTGGTTATGGAAGCTGATACAAGCAAATTCAGATAATTATCCGTATCTGCATTTTTTTAAAAAAATTCAGATATCTGTTTTATTCGAAATAGATAATAACAAGTTGCTTGAGCTGTGACTTGAACCTAGGAAACTCACATTAATTGTAGAAGAGAAAAATAAACCACGACATTTGTGCTTTGTTCGAACTTTAGTATTATATATACATGTAATTGTTAAAGGCATGCAAACTAAAATTGAACCATACATCATATATTCATTAAATCTGTAAACAAATATGTTAATTATATGAAAATTTTAAATTTTTATTACCCAAATTATATTCGTATTCGTATCCGCTCAATATTCATATTCATACATATCCATTAAATATGCAAAAAGTATTCATATCCTCTTAATATCCATCCATATTTGTATTTGTATCTGTATCTGAAATTAAAAACGGCTATGAATACGTTTTGACCACTCTATGATCTGCTTGCACCCTACTAGAAGAATACAATATAACATGGTGCAGCACTGACTTATGCACCCTCAGGATCTGGTATGGTCTCTTGCAAACGCTAGCAAAGAAAGCACCAAATATATCCACTCTACTGTCTGCCGCCTCCAGGTATTTACCCTTCTGCAGGTGGCGTGTTTTGTTGCATTTATTCCCTGACAATCTTTAGTATAGCTCTGTATATGAACTTCAGATTCAATGAAATAATACATATGCTAAATGGAAAGATTGATATATTAGTTCTTTGCATCAATAAATGTTTTTTTTCCCTAAGATGTTTCCTTTTCGATAAATAACAACAACAACAACAAAGCCTTTTGTCCCAAACAAGTTGGGGGTAGGCTAGAAGTGAAGCCCATATTGGATTTCATTTCCATAAGATTGGCTGAATTTTTACGTTGGTTTACCAAGCCTATCACAACCTTCCTCCTTTCCGTGCTTGGACCGGCTGTGTAAAACATAGGCGGAGTTCCCCTTTATAATAAATATAGAAATAAATTAGTATTGAATGCTTTGTAATTTTTTTGCCTCCCATCAATCAATGGTTTGAATTTGTTATATGAGAGGGTCCAATGGTTATGAAGGTGGGGAACATCATATCAAAATTTAACAAGGAAACATGGTAGCAAAATCCTATATAATAACATCAGATTTTCATAATGCGAAGATGCTAGATCACATATCTATGGCATGGGATGTGCGATGGAAAACTTGTGTCGACAAAAGCTCAAATTGTACTCCCAAGACCTCAGATTGGACCAATAAATTTTCTTTTGAAGCTATTGTTCCTGGAAAAGCTCAGGTTTGTATTCTCATACTGCACTTGTGTTTGATTCTTTGATTGGTGTTATTCTTCATCATCCTTATTTTATGTTACGTGCGTGCATGTGTGTTTACACATATATTCCACCATTTGAGTGGTGTTCTGTTTAAGTCAGCTGGATGCATTTCCTGTCCTGACAATTAATGAGCACATAGATACCTAGAAGTTGTTTCGGGGTTTCTTGGGAGAAACATATATCAAATGCAGCAGCAGCAGCAACAACAACAACAACAAAAGCCTTTAGTCCCAAACAAGTTGGGGTAGGCTAGAAATGAAACCCAATCAGAGTACAAATAAAAATGCCAGTTTTCCAAATACACCAATACACTGCACAAATAACAATTAGGAAAGCTGTCACTTTTAGGTAGTGATAAAATATTATCAAATATGTCAGTAAACCATTACCCAGTTTGATCATGTATTGCAGATGGAGCCACTGAATGAAGAATGGAGATTTGTTCTTCAACAAACTAAGCTGGATCTTAACCTGTTGGAACCCTTTATTGCATTTAGGCGTGTACTTATTAAGATCTTAGACTGCAAAGAAATTGTCATAGAAAGTCTCTTACAATCTGCTTCAGTCCTTCGCAAGGTTTTAATTTTTGTGTTTTTGAGCTAGACACATATACTGTTCAAACTCTCTAGATAACTATGGTTGCTTTGTTTGGAGTTCTATAAAGGATTAGTGATATTGATAATTAAAGAAGTGAATTCAGTCTCCAAGCTGGTTAAAGCTACATACATCTGGGTGTAAAGCACCCCATTTCCAGGGAGTGTGGTTTTGAACCCTTGGGATCTAGGAGGCTTGCTGTGCCAATTTATCACCTTAAGACCCATGTTTCATCAAACTTCATAGGAATCTTTATTATAACAATAATGTCTTCTTTTAAATATTTCAAGATGTTAGGAAAATCAAAGGCAACTAAAGACAACATATTGCTCTTAGGAAACTTATATTTTGCTAATTATTCATGCAGGGCTCAAAGTTTTCTCTGGCAGCGGCTGCATTACATGAACTTAAAGAACTGTGCTGTCAGACAGTACAGGAGCCTTCATCACAAAATTATTATCTTGCAAGGGTAACATATTACCAACTTTTTAATCGACTAGGAACTTCATTTTATTTATATACTACTTTTGCTTTTTACATATTTGAGTGCTATTTTGTCGTTTTAGCTGGAAGAAGCCAAACTTTTGAGAGCAGAGGGACAACATGATATGGCAGTTAGTCTGGGGAGGTACATCATACAGAATTATCCAAAGGGGGAGGATGTTTCAAATGTATACCGGCTGATCGGTAAATGGCTGGCTGAAACTAGATCAAGCAAGTAATTCTTTTTGCATATATTAGTATTACTCCATACTTGATTATTTGCATATGTTTAGCTACCTGACACCGGCAGCCAGTATCTAGGACTAGGTAACATATCTGTCATAATAGTGTACTCTCTGTACAGATGACGATGATTGCTGAAATGACATTTTGTAATTTTATTGTTCTTTTACGTTTTGTTTTTTATGTCTGCTGTGGTTTAAGGTCATTATTAGACAATCTTTGAATCTATCCGAACTGTTTATTTACCATAACTGTGCAGCATTAATTTGTTATTCCATGGTCTGATTCTTGTTTTGTTTTCATTTTTGATTGGACACTCGCATAGCTCAAGAACTATAATAGAGCAGTACCTGATGCAATCGGTGGAGCTTACAGAGTTGCGAAAGAGCACGGGTAAGTGCATATCTAGGCAGTGCCAGGCATACTTCCATCTGGCACACTATACTGATGGTCTTTTCAAAAACTATGAAGAAAGACTCGCATCGAGTGAGTGGCAAGCTGCTCTCAGGCTGAGGAAACACAAGGTACCTCCATAACCTTTTACCTGGGAAAACAATATTGTTCAATAGTCAACACCAAGTGTTTGTACTCCACACTTTATGGGCTTTCTATTGCAAGATACCAAATAAATTTTGATACTATTTGAAAGAATAATGGAATGGAGTGACACCAGAACTTTGAAGCTTTGTAGCTTGCTAGTACTTGAATTTCAAGGAAATGCAAAGGTCCAGAACAAAATGTTTATTTATTGTCATGGTTTTAAAACTGATGATTTTTTTTTCATTCCAGACCAGAGAGCTGGATGCACTCATTAAAAGACTAAGAAGTTCATCTAGGGTAAGTGACAGTTTCATGGTAAGAACTGTAGTAGTGTTTTCCCCATGGATATAAACAATCTGTCATGTGAGTCATCCTTGTTTAACTGTTGTCATTGGCTTGATACTGATACTGGTTATTCTGATCTCTTTCTGGAGTATAGACCATTAAGAACCTCAATTATAAAGGAAAATTTTGTTTTGAATGATATTATTTCTTTATAAACTTTGTAGGGAGAAAAGACAGATTATTCAGTTAAAATTCAAGAATTACAAAAACAACTTGTAATGGACAAGGAAGAGGAGCAAAAGCTTCAGGTAGATATAAATATATAATTTTCTAATTACTTTATGAATTTATTGAGGAAATTAAAACAGTTGCACAGTTAAGTGTACACTATGTATAATTGACATGAAGATGCACTTACCTTCATATAGTTGAGCTTGATACATTATTTCTATTTATTTTTGTCTTTGGTAGGATGATAGAGATAACTTCCTCTGTCTAGCCTTGGATGGATATAAACATTCACTTGTAGTAGGTGGCAAGTATGATTTGCATGTGGTATGTTCTCTCAGATTGTTTAATTAATATATTTGTACTTTTGACTATAATGCTTTGAATTAAGTCTTGCTCATAACAATCAAAACTTTTTTTAGGTATTCAGGTTGGTCTCCTTGTGGTTTAACCTGTCCTCTCACAAATATGTTGCTGAATCTATGCAAAAGACATTAAAGGAGGTTTAGTTTATTTCATTTATCTGCTGTTATATTGTATTTTATCAATTTATGATCATATCATTTAGATTCTTTCACTAACAAGTAAACTTTGCTAAAATATGCAGGTTCGATCATATAAATTTATACCGTTAGTTTATCAAATTGCGTCAAGGCTTGGAAGCTCGAAAGATTCTCAAGGGTCTAACAATTTCCAGGTTTTATTTTATTTTACAATTTCTACAAAGATGTCAATGATGCTTGAAAATATGTATTATGGGCAATAGTTGAAATTAATTAGCATGATTTATCTTTCTGTTTTGAAAGCGAGTATGATTTGTGTAAGAAATATCTTGATAATTTTACAGTGTGCGTTAGTTTCACTTTTGAAGAAAATGGCAATTGATCATCCATACCATACTATGTTCCAGGTACTTTTATGGAGCTATTTTTTTATTAATAATTCACATCAGCATGGTACATAGACTGTTATTTTATGTTAAATTTGTAGCTGTTGGCGCTGGCCAATGGAGACAGAGTAAAAGACAGACAAAGAAGTAGGAGTTCCTTTGTGGTAGATATTGAAAAGAAACAAGCTGCTGAAAATCTCTTAAATGAACTTTCTTCCTCTCATGGCCCTTTAATTCGTCAGGTGACGTTTACTGTCTGTAATATAGAATCTAAGATCATGATAGTTATGTTTTCTAATAAGATCATAAGATGTGCAGCTTCATATATGTCTAATACCAACCAGTGTCAGCGTTTTTCTCTTTATGTTTTTGTTTTTGGGCTTATTTGGGCATTATGCATGAATTAGTCAGGCTCAACGATTCATTTTATCCTAAGTTGGATTCATTGCTTATAGGGCTGTTAATGAACAAGGCGGTTCATGGACAAAATGGACTGGATACTATTAAAAATTTATGGAATGAACTATTTCTTAGTCTTGGTTAAAGTTCAGTCCAAATTCAATTGATAAAATTAAACTGGACTAATTGTGGACAATCTTGAACAAATTATGGACAAATTGCGGACTAATTGCGAGCTCAGTGTAAATTAAATGAAAATATATTCAAACATCTCAATAGATCAACCAAGTTCTAACTCTCTGTTTCACAGAGAGAACTAAGTTATTCACACAAAGAAACCTAAGTTATTCAATACAGTGATGAAAGAGTTTTCATTTAAAGATGACAGTGCACTGTAGTGTCCAGAATCATGTCCATATGGTTAGCTTATGGACAAATAGTGAGCATTATTCGGTTATAAGATTAACTGGACATAAACTGAATATTAGTAGATAATTATGGACTTGGTTTGGTCATGGATTTCAACTCCTCATTAGCGGGCTGAACTGGACATGGACTGAAACCCGTCTATTAGCAGCCCTAATTGCTTATCTGTCTTTATAGATGAAAATGATGGTGGAAGCATACATCAAGCTTGCTGAATTAGAGACAAGGAAAGAGGTTAGTATTATTTGACTCTCCTTTTTGCCAATTTGACTTGATTATCTTTTATATTATAGTTATATACCCCTGAAATCTCAAGACTTGGGGAACTTTTGTATTGTAGGATACTAACAAGAAAGTACCTTTACCAAGGGAAATCCGTGGCCTTCGCCAACTTGAACTTGTAAGATAGACAATCAAAACTACATATATATATTTTTGAAATTATTTCTTTGCTAAATTGCACTGATATATTTCTTTTTATTTATTCTTAGTAAGGCTTAAGAATAGCTTCTTCATTATATTGTCTTAACTTGATGTCCTTGGTACTTAAGGTTCCAGTTGTGACAGCTACTATTCCAGTGGACCCAAGTTGCCAGTATGGGGAAGGATCCTTTCCTCATTTCAAGGGATTTGGAGATTCTATAATGTAAAGTCTAGTTGTGCTGCTTTTTGTTGTATATGCTAAATCTCACATACCTCAAATTCGTCTACAATCAGCTCACTTGACTAGTTAATAGTTTCAAAACTGATTTACAGGATAATGAATGGAATAAATGCTCCCAAACAGGTTGAGTGTCTTGGGTCTGACGGTGAAAAATATCGTCAGCTTGCCAAATCTGGAAATGACGACCTGCGACAAGATGCGGTAAGCAAGGATGACTTTTACAAGGCTTTTTTTGTAACTGTTTGTAGTAGAACAACTTACAGATCTTTCTCCTTGTCGGTTTTTTCTGTTTCGTGAAAAAAATTATAGGTGATGGAACAATTTTTTGGTCTTGTAAACATGTTTCTACAAAACCACAGAGACACTTGGAAGAGAAGATTGAGAATACATACCTACAAGGTTCGAATTGAATTCCCAGGTTATTTGATTATTTTTTAATGATGTATACATACAGCTGATCTCTCTGGTGGGTCACTTATCAATTTTGTGTAATATTTAACAGGTTGTTCCTTTTACCCCTAGTGCTGGTTTGGTTGAATGGGTCAATGGAACTATCCCACTTGGTGAATATCTTCTGGGAAGGTATTAGAATTATCTTTTAGCTAAGAGATTCCTGATATTATTTTTGTTTATTTTCTGTTTATTTACTTGTCTTTATTCTTTGTGTAGTACAAGGTGTGGAGGTGCACATGCTCGCTATGGCATTGGAGATTGGTCTTTCCTTCAATGCCGTGAACATATGTCAACTGTAAGCTTTAATGTCACCAAAAGTGAGCATAATTGCTTGCAATTTCGCATGTGCAACGATCCAACACAATAAACACCTTTCACCTCATTTCTTTTATAAATTGCAATTTCTGATGGAGATTGAGAAAATTGCCATATTTTGTAGGAGAAGGACAACAAGAAGGCTTTTCTTAAAATATGTGACAACTTTAGGTATGATGTTAGTGGCCTGTAATCAATGGTATAGATTTTCCTTTACCATTGTTATTTGCTTCCTGTTATAAGTTTTTGTTGACAATGTACAGGCCAGTGATGCATCACTTCTTTTTAGAAAGATTCTTCCAACCTGCTGATTGGTTTGGTGCTAGGCTCTCTTACACTAGGAGTGTTGCTACAAGCTCCATGGTTCATCATTTTTGCAATCTAACACTTCTATTCTGATGATTTGCTTCTTTGTGAGATTTAGATAATCATTTGGTTTGTTTCCTTAATTTTTGATAGGTTGGCTACGTTGTTGGTTTAGGAGATCGGCACTCAATGAATATATTAATAGACCAGAAGACAGCAGAGGTGATACATATTGATCTTGGCGTGGCTTTTGAGCAAGGCCTCATGCTTAAAACACCTGAGAGGGTAATAATAATAATAAATTATTATAATTTTTCAAAGTTTTTATTATAGTTAGGTTTATCAGCATACCTTTTAAAAATGGAACGCCAATGTTGAACCCACGACTAACAACAGTATCTTTCAGTTCCTCTCAATAAAAAGAAACAATTGTCTGTAAGTTTACTGGGTACTCAAATATAGGTGCCATTTAGGCTGACTAGGGATATGATAGATGGCATGGGAGTAACGGGAGTGGAAGGAGTATTCAGAAGATGCTGCGAAGAAACTCTATCTGTCATGAGGACCAACAAAGAGGCCCTTCTTACTATCATTGAGGTAAACATTATTCCTTATATATTTTTCTTCATTTTTTTTCTTGCAATTATTTGTTTTGTTTTAGAATGATTTACGACAGATAAATTACAAATATTTAGGTGTTCATCCATGATCCCCTATACAAATGGGCACTTTCTCCTTTAAAAGCCTTGCAACGTCAGAAGGTGCGTTAAATGGCAGTAATTATGTGTTAATAAATTGGTTGTAATTTATCACTTAGTTTAACCCCTCACCCCCAACAAAACACACTCCCTCCTAATGACAGGAAACAGAAGAGGAGATGGAGTCTTGCTCAGAGGACTCTCATGATACCTATGAAGGAAACAAAGATGCAGCACGTGCTTCCCTTAGAGTTAAACAAAAGCTTGATGGGTATGAAGAAGGTGAAATGCGTAGCCTCCAGGGTCAGGTAATTGATATTCTCGAAATAATTCCCAAATTGGGCTTTAGTTTATTCATTCTCTCATAAAATGCTTAGAATTATCACACTTTAAGTGCTTAAAGAACCTTTTGTGTTTTCATTTGGAATAGAGTGAATATTATAGCCATCTTATTAATTTTATATTTTACTAAATAAGTTGATTTGTTTTTTGACAGGTGCAACAACTGATACAAGATGCGATAGATATTGACCGGTTGTGCCATATGTTCCCTGGTTGGGGTGCCTGGCTGTGACTAAACTAACAAGCCAAAAAAAGAGAGCAGCTTTTGCTGGAAAGTTGGTATTGGTTTATAGTTGTATACTTATCAAGTGCAATTCTCCAGTATCTCAATAGAAAAATATATATAAGAGGTTACGGCATTAGGAGTTGAAATAAGGTAACAAGCCTCATATTTTTCTCAGATTCTCAGTTCAAATTATTCAGATGACTAATAAAACCAGTATCAAGTCTTTGTCAGGAAAACAAAATCATCATTTTCCTTGTGAGTGGTAAAAAAATCATAGCCTTTTCATTGCCTAATGGTTTGTGTGTGTGTGTGCACGCGCGTGTTGTACCTCCTGGTTCAAGTTATAAGTAGTGGTTTGAATGTTAGAATCTTGCATGGAGTTGAGTTCAATGCAAAGAATACATTTTGTATATCCGAGTAGCTAGCTGGTGAATTGTTGGTGTTTTCACATGGGGATGTAGATCTAGGTGCTGTTTCAGTTTCACCTGCATCTGGCACTGGTACGTCACTTGTTTATTTCGTGGATTGCAGAGGCATTGTGGGTTCTGTTTTGATATTCTTGAAATTTCAATGAAGTGGAAAATTCATGAGAAGAAACATTTAGTGTGAAACGTTGATAAGGATTTCAGTGAACAAAATTCACGAGGATATATTAAGCGGCAATCTTCCATGCCTTCAGGCTGTTAACATCTGGTGTTTTCTTTATAATAGCAGTTTACTTTAAATCATAGATATTAGTATTGTACGATTCACGAAACGAATCGTACGATACGATACGAGTCAGAGGCTCACCGATGCGAACCGTTCAGCAGTATCGGAAGCTCCTCGAATCGCTGGAATCGTAACGATTCAATGGTGCGATACGCGTATCGTATCGCATCGTACAATTCACCGATCCACTAATATCGAATAAAAAGGTGTTGCCGTCGCTCCTTCGCTCCGTGGCGTGACCTTCCTTTACATCGCTTCGACTACTATTCATCTTCTTTTGCTTCTTGCGCGAGACAGAAACGGAGAGATTTAGCTGACTTCCACTGTTGTTGCTTGGCTTTCCTCCATCGCCAATATCGTCAAGCTTCTTTCTTCCATCTCCTGTCGCTAAGTTATAATTTTTATTCGATTTTCTTTTTCTTCTGCTTAGTTGTCGATTGAGGAAATATCCAGTCTGGAGTAGTGATAGACACTGAACAGTGGTGTCTCTAGGAGATGGTATTACTCTAGGCCGGACACTGTTGGGAATATATTAATCTTTTCCTCAATCAATCACTGATGTCTCTAGAAGATGGTATCAACTTCTTTTTCTAATAAAAAATATATTAATCTCGAAATTGTATAGTGTGCCTTCCGGTTTCTGACGTCCTTGCTCAAATAGGATAAAAAATTAGAATAGGCTAATGACTTCTATTCTTCTAAACTAATAGTGTCAGCTTCTGTTTATAATTATTAATTTCATAATTTATCTTTTCATTTCTAATTTAATTGCAATTAAATGGGAAGAAGAGGGATTTTGTAATACAAACTGATTACTGATTACTTGTACTGTTGTACAATAGTGAAGTTAACACTCATTACCATTAGTAAACCTATCATGAAATTATTCCAGTTTTCAGGAGTTAACACTCAAGAGTCAAGAAAATAACAAATTATTCCAGAATTTAAAAATGTTAACTTACACAGTGAAGTAGTAATTTACTTAGCTGCACACTCACAAGCTGTTGATTGTTGATAATTCATAGCAGCAACATTAGTAAAAAAGTAAAGTAGGAAACTTACAATAGTGATTATTTTGATTGTTGATGATGAAGTAGTTTATTTTGTTAGTGTTTAATGGTCAAATAGCATGCGACTAATCGTTACTGCCATATAAAATGCTATAATTTGCTATTGGAACCTACTTTTAATGAAATTTTTTCGTAGCTAGTTTTATTACTTGATTTCCAGAATAATTTAACGTATCTTAACAATACGATACGATACACGATACACGATACGATACTAAATACAACGATACACGATACATTTTACGATTCAACAACTATGCTTTAAATAATGAATATGGCAGCGTGCCGATATTTTATTAGAATTACTTTATTTTGAGCTCCACAACATTACAACAAACAAAATGGTTGAACAACCACATTTTATCAACGTTTTTGCACATTTTAATTGCAGTGTTATCAATTTGTTTTTTCAATGGAACTTTTTTGCCATTGTATCAACTATCAAGCACTATAATTGCACTAAGAACTTTTATTCAATACGAAATTTCGAACCAACGTTTAGAAGCTCATTCCCACTGAAAAGAATCTAAAACATTATTGGATGGGACACTTGACACTTGACACTTGACACTTGTACTGTATCTCTGCATCTAAACAATAACTGGGCTCCGGCCCGCCAAGGGTAGGCTTGATGCATAATCTCGAGCCCACAAATCGTAGTGTATTATTTCTTCAAGAGATGGGTTCAGGACTAAATCCTTCTGATGTGCGTCGCATGTAAGCTCCACAACTTTAAATATATCCAAATAGCTAATCCTGAATAATTAATTCATGATGTCAGAATTTAAAACCAAAAGAGAAGCAGTTTTTCATCGTTTCTTTTGTTCAATCCTTGAGAAAAAAACTTACTTTTCACTAATAAACAACTCGACAGCCTTCTCATTGGCAGCACTGAGGACTCCCGTCATGGTACCGCCGGCTCTACCAGCTGCATATGCTAAATCCATTGATGGATACTTCACATTATCTGGTGCTTTGAATGTTAGTGAACCCAGCCTGCAAATTTTGCATGTCAGAAAAAGAATCAAGTTACTGATACTAAGAAAAATAACATCTTTTCCTTCATTCTTGTGTTCTTTTGAAAGGTGAGGAGAATGGGGGAAGTCAATTTAGGAATTGAAGATAAATTACTTGCAGAGGTCAAGTCTAGGCCAAGTGACCTCAGAGCAATAAATTCTCTCTGGCCAAGACATTGTGTACAAAATAGGTAACCGCATATCTGGCCACCCCAACTGTGCTAAAACAGAAGAATCCTGAAAACAAAACACAAGTACCAAAACAGGTCCTTTTTATGATTTGTCTTTCTCACTCGTAGTGACTATTTGTTCAAACAAGAAAAAAAATATGAAGGTTATAATAATGAAAAACTAACCTGTGTTTCAACCATAGAATGTATGATAGATTGCGGATGAATCACAATATCAATGTTATCATAGTCGGCTCCAAATAAATAGTGTGCTTCGATCACCTCTAACCCCTACAGAATAAGAAAAACCAATAAGAAACAATTATTCTGAAAGGACGATTTAAGTAACTATTAAGTAGATCAACTAAAAGACAAAATAATATAATACTTTGTTAAATAGGGTAGCAGAATCCACAGTGATTTTTTTGCCCATATTCCAATTTGGGTGCTTCAGAGCATCTGCAACTTTCACTTCCTTTAGCTTCTCCACTGGCCAATCTCTAGAAATTCAAAAGGTGGTTTCAGAGGGGCTCATTTACAGAATAGACAACAAGTTAGTTTACTTTTGTATGCAATTCATCAGACCTGAAAGCTCCTCCTGATGCTGTTAGGATTATCCTCCTGAGTGCTCCTTCTGGCAAACCTTGTATACACTAGAAATAGAGATAGAGAGAGAGATCATGAGTGAGTGTGTGTGTGTGTGTGTGAGAGAGAGAGAGACAGAGAGAGAGAGAGAGAGATCCTTGGGAACACTTGGCAGCCTCTGCCAAGGTATCCAGAAAATCCAAAAGGGAGGGAGGGATAATTACCCATGAATTTAGAAGTTTTTATAGTTATGTAGTCAACTTATAAGCTTTACTCTAAGCTAATTCTAAATTGACACCACTTAACAGAATTTCAAGTTCACAATATGGCCGACGCAGTGTTAAAGGATAACTGGCACCATCATCAAACATGTGTTCTTTGACCAGATTAAGGAATAACAATTAGAGAGAGCAGAGAGACCAGCAAATTACATGTCTCATTCCAGCTGAACTCTTATAACATATATAGAGAGAAAACGAAGAAACTAGGAGAATACCTGAAAAATAGCAGAATGCTCAGAATCAGCTGGAAGTATCTTGACTTTATGCTTATGCGCAAGAGGCAACACAAAGGGGCCTCCTGCAATAAGCGTCTCTTTATTTGCTAATGCTATATCCTTTCCTGCCTCTATTGCTGCCACCGTTGGCTAAGGTTTCATTCAAGAGAAAGAAAAATTCAATTAAGAGAATTTAAAATTTTCAGTCTTGAGTTTTGAAGCTACGGTAACAAAATGTGAAAACGTCCATATAAACACATTAATAGAACAAAGTACAAACATCATGTATGCCATAATAAAATTATAAATATCATCTATAAATGTTCTAAAAAATGATGGACATTTGATACATTCCCATATTTTCCAATTTCATATAAACATGGGGAAAGCTACAACTGAATACTTTGTATTCTTATAATAAAAATAAAAAAATAAAGAAATAAGTAAATAGGAAATGAGGGTACAACAGAGATGCAATATGTTCGAGAGGGTATGAGATGCTGTTCATTTTTGACGGCTGTAAATGGGATATTGTGATGCCTTACAAATAATCCCTAAAGGAGAACGGTGCACGTATCTAGAAGAGAATTTAAAAGCATATTATACCTTGAGTCCAGCACAACCTACTATCCCTGTAACTACTGTGACAGCATCAGGGTGCCTGGCAACCTAGACAAATGCATCTTATAATAGTAAGTAAGTGAGGTTAAAAAGAACAAAAAATAAAATAAAATAAAAAATAAGAAGGTTTAGAAAGAAAGGAGGAAAGAAAACTGACCTCAACAACACCTTGCTCACCAGGTATAATCTCAGGTTTGTGCTGACAATCAGCTATGGCTTCTTTGAGTTCAGCTAGTAGGGACTCGTTTCTGACAGCTACCAATTGAGGTCTGAACCTTTTGACCTGGTCAGCAAGAAGGGTGACGTTTGATCCGGCGGCAAGAGCAACAACTCTGAATTTATCAGGGTTTTCAGCAACAATGTCGAGCGTCTGGAATTGAATGAGTTATCTTATGTAATCAGGGTTGCTGGGTTTGGTTGTATGTGAGTGAAGAAAATAAAAGAGTTGAGTTAGAGAAACCTGAGTGCCGATGGAGCCGGTGGAGCCGACAATAGAAATGGGTTTGGGTCCAGTACCATCCCATGAGGAAGAGCATCTCTTTTCCTCCGATACGGCCCGACCAGGCCAGGCGGGTGGTGGGGGGGTCTGAAGTGAACACACAATTCTCTTATAGTTATGGGAGACATGTCTTCTCTTCAAAGGAAAATCCACTGAAAAGAAAACAAAAGGCGAAGGAGCAGCTAAGCTTTAGTGAGTACAATATATGTTTGAGAGAGAGAGGGAGAGAGAGCAAACAAGCAAGCAAGCAAGCAAGCAAAAGCAACCTCTTTCTGTTCCTCGACGAAAGGCGGAGGCTGGAGTGCGAGGAAAAGGAACAGTTCCAATGTCTCCAACAACTGAGAATTTCAGCGACGACATCTTTCTCTCTGCCGTCTCCTCTTCTCTCCTCGCCGCTTCTAATTCTAATCACTCAGATTCTCTCCGAGCCAGAGAAGATGCCAAAACAAATTTGATTGGATTGGATTCCAGTAAAATAACAGTAAGTAAGAGGGAAGGAGGGAGATAAGGAAATAGCGCAGTTTCAGTGGAGAGCTATTTATTTTGTTAAATTGGAGGGATAGCCCACCTCTTTTTCATTTCATTTAACCCCTCCCTTTTCTAAATATTATTTATTAAATGAGGTTCTCTATAATTCTCTCTTTGTCTTCATATTGAATTTGAAGGAGTGTTCCGCGTTCCTATAATATCACCAAATGCATGGATACCTAAGCAAAATGGATATAAAGATTTATTTGTCAACCCGTTTATTTTCTTTTGGCTGATTCTAAAAAAAATAAGAATAATAACTGTTTTCAAATTTTTGATTAAGATTACTCTATTTTTATAACGTTTACGTTCGAATGTGTTATTTGAACGCATGCGTTCAGAAATTCAGACAGAACAATTTTTTTCTAAGTACCTGTGAACACAACGTTCATAATCTGCGTTTAAACTCTGCGTTCAGACGCTGTTTTTAGATTTTGCATTCACAGTTGCAACTTTACTTGAGATTCTTTTATTAAGAATTTGAGTTTCTAAATGCATGCATGCATTCAGATAACACATGTAAGTGAACGCTGAAAAACAGAATAATCGTTGTGAAAGATTTCAAACCATAACCCAAATGTCATTTATAATATTTTCAGGGCGAGGCAAACAAAATTCCAATCCGTTACCATGACCATTAGACATGAGTGCTGTGGTCAAAAGTCAAAGAAAAGAAAATAACAATCAAGTTGAGGCCCAAAGCCCCCACGTGGCATATACATAAAATTAATATTTAATTTAAGCGACTAAACTCTTTGCTCCCTCACTTTATTATTGTTATTATTACTATATATGTATCCATTAATTAATAACAACTAACAATGAAGAAGCCAAGAACACATGCACCACATGTAGAGGGTACATGTTAGAGGCAGAGCGAATATGATATGATATGATATGAATATGAATATCGCTTTTCATCTTAAATTCTTATATAATTTAAGTGACTAAACTCTTTGCGCGCGGTCACGTTTATAATTGTAACAAACTACCCAAGGAGACTAAGAGTAATCAGACTCGTTCTTCCTTTAATTCATTGGTCAAAATTCAAAGTGCAGATGCAGATGCAGATGCAGATGCAGAAAAAAGAGGTAGAAGAGTAAGACCGGCATTCATTCATGAATTTATTTCCAGTCAGGCACACCATTGCTGCTACGACTACGACTACGACTAATATGAATCCCATTCATCAACCACATGTACAGTACAATGCAGATGCAATGTCATCATGGGCCTAAAATATATATCTCCTATTATTATTAACTCTCACTTATACATAGGCGCCTTCAAATTAAAACATATTTCCCTTCTGTGATGACTGATGAGTGATGACTAATGGCATTGACAGCAAACATGTCTATGTATGTATCTATGTATTCCCCTGTTCATCATATCAATGTACTTGGGATTCTTATTCAGACAAATATCAAAACAGCTAAAATATAACCCAAAGTAATGTCACTTCTTTTTCAGAATACCACAAGTTACTCCAACTGATTTGTTGCCTCAACTGCATCCACCTTTCCTTCCTCCACAATCCCATTCACCCCATTGCCAGGGCCCGACGCCACCTCCAAAGCTCCAACTCCTTCCCCACTGGGAGCCACATCATCAGCTCTCACTGCTGCATCATCAACTTTCACCCCTGCCCCATCACCACCCTCGTCCAACATTGGATTGCTCTTTGGCTTCGGCTGCCGGATTGCTGCTGCTGCTTCAGGCATGGCGACCGGCGGTGTCTGAGGTGGGACCCACCTGCGCTGCTGAACCTGGGTCTGGCTCGACCCCACATCGTACCCTGCTGAACCATATGAAAATTTCTTCTGCTCGTCAGACTCGGGTTCAGCCTCTGCTATTTTGACGTCCGACTTTTTGCGCCACCATGGCTCTGACGAAGAGTCAGTACTGGTACTACTGATCTTCCTTCTATTAACAGGGTACGATGATCCGGCAGCATATGCAGATTCTTGGATCTCAGGATTTGAACCATCATCACTCGAATGGGACGGCGCGTATGTGTAAGTTGGTCTCTGATTTGGAAGTGGTGGAGCCGTCTCCCATGGCTAATTAAACATGATGAGATAAATAATTATATGCAAGTAAGATGTGTACTGATTACAAGGACATCTAGTGAACTCTTTTATATGGGAAAGAAAATGGATGATGGTGATATTATTTCATTATGTTTCTTCTTATATATGAGGAAAAAAGAAGCTCTCTTGTATGACCTGACCAGAATCAAACTGGTAAAGCCAAGTACCAGTACAGGTACCTATTTATAGTGTAGTATTTTTCTATTTGTTGCCCCATGCACATGTTCATGCTAAGATTCTCTCAAGATCTACTGAACTAAATGCACTTTCAATCTTTCATCATGAAAAGAAAAAAAATGCCAAAAGAAAAAAATTAATGAAAAGAGAAGGATAAACCTTAGCTGCAGAAGCCCTCTCACTCTTTTGTGGCCCCATAGACATCATCTGTGTACAACAATTAGTAACAAATAAAAGATCTTACTATATTTTCTAATTACATTATCATGATTTGTAGAATAGTTTATTATTATTATAATTATAATTATAATTATAATATTATTACTAATTTATTATTTATTATATTATTATTATTATTTATATTGATTTTTCATTATTCAGATTGGGTTTCATTTCTAGCCTACCCCAATTTGTTTGGGACTAAAGGCTTTGTTGTTATTGTTGTTGCATACTTTTTTATTTACACATTTCAAGTGATTCACTTGCCAACAGATGAAAGATATAACTTCAATAATTTTGACCACTAATATACATGTTATACTCTTTTCAAAGGTTGATCATATTATTATACTAAAAATCAAACAATTTGAATGTGATTTAACATTGTATCATGCAAATGATACAATGAACATGTTTGTTGTACGTTTTCTTTTTCGTCAAATCAATTGGATTCAATTGTCAGAGTTCAAAACCTAGTCTGAAAATTTTTTTTTATCAAAGTTGGTCAGTGAAAAGAAATCAGCATACCTCCATATATGATTTATAGTTTACAGGTTCACTCGATCCAGGAGCAGGTGAAGGACTTGCTGTTTAACAAAAACATTAACGAAAGAACTATCAATCTATTGTTCATATTTAAAACAATTCAAGTAACTAATTTAAATATGAGAAGAGAGACCATAATCAGCCGTCGATATACCATTTGTGTTAACAGGCTGAAAAAGATGAAATGGACAAAATCAGCACACAAAAATTGTGTCAATGACACTTGAATCAAGTAACACTTGCAAATCAAATAATCAAACCTGAGCTCCCCATACGCTGCTAACTGGTCCTGTTTCAAACAAACAATGTCAAATAAGCAAAACCATGCCAACAAAAGTATTTGGGATGAATGTTCAAGCATTTGGGATGAAAAAAATGAGAGATGGAAGTGATACTGACAACTAACCATTTTCTCTCTTATTTTCAAGCTTTCTAATGGCCTCTCCCATCAATTTCATTTCCTTCACTTGCACATCAAGAGCCCTCATAAATGCCTCGAAGTAACCTTTCTCTAAAGTTGGAAAAGAAGGTATTATTTATTGTACAAGACAAATATATCTGACAAATCAATTTTCATGCACTCATAAGATCATTTGAGAATAAAATCAGGCAACTGAAAAAGCTTGTTTGACGAGCTGCACCACTTCCCATGGTTTTACACACATACAAGATATATTAATTAAAGAAGAGGGATCTCTTGACAATAAATTTTTCTTCGAAAAAGATTTCTAAAACTAGAAAATGTATAGACATATTCTTAAACTTATATATTGATTGTGTTTCAAATTTTCATGCAATTTAAGTATCATTTCATATTCCATAAAAGACCATTAAATAAGGATCATTGCAAATTTTCAATTAATTTGGCCTTCGATGGAATATTATACAAGAACAACAACAACAAAGCCTAGTCCCAAACAAGTTGTGGTACGATAGAAATGAAACCCAAAATCAATATAAATAATATTAATATAATAAATAGTAAAGAAGTAGTAAAAATAGAAGTAGCCGTAATATTGAAATAATAATAAAACTAATAGTAATTATCATAATAATAATAATAATAATAATAATAATAATAATAATAACAACAAACTATTTTATAAATCATAAGTTTAGACTAGTGACATACGTCTCTAATCCTGAACTAAAGTCGTACAACTATACTACTACTAAATTTTAGTCTACATCATGATTCTGGTATGTGGATCGCTAACTTCCATGCACTCCTATCTGACGCCAATTTCTTGGAGACGTTCCATGCCTTTAAGTCTCTTTTTACAGCTTCATCCCATGTCAATCTTGCCCGACCCTACCTCTTCTCGTGTTTTTGACATGGCTCAAAATCCCATGTCATATGACGTTTAAATTGTATGAGATTAATTAATAATTTAATACACAGTCAATCTATATGTTTAAGAATATTTGTAAACTTGTTCCTTCTTTTAGATTCTTTTTCGAATTTATTCAGATAATCATTGTCAAGATTATCAAAATAGCAATTGTCAAGGTATCCCCCTCTAAACTAAAGCTCAAAACCAAGCTTATAAAAAACGTTTCACGGCTCTTAACGTAAGGCAACATTTTCAAGTTAAAATGGTTAAAATGGAGTTTTTCACAGATTTTAATGGCTTTTAACGATTTAAATGGAAGTTAAAACGAACTTTAAACAGTTTAAACAAAGTTTTTTAAAAACTTGCTCAAAACTCAATATGATTTTTTCAGAACTTCACTATCCCAGTTAGACAGATTAACCAGAAGTTGAATACAACTGTCTCCATCTCTATTTTTTAGCGGTCAATTGCTAAAGTGAGGTTAGGAAAGAACTAAAGTAACGTTTCTAAAGCCAACCAAAGGTAAATAACTCAGATAACAAATACAAAGTAAATGTCAAAGAAAACCTTCAGTTCTAGATGACAGCAAGTCTTGACTAGCCTTGGCCACTATGGCAGCAGCAGAGGCAGCAGCTTTGGCAGCCTCGGCCACCTCATCTGCCACTTTTGAGCTTTTTTTCTCTTCCTCCTCAGCTTCTTCTCTTTCTGATACTACCTTCTTTATCCATGTTTTTATTCTGGGGACAACAACTCTCTGTGACACAATTAAAAATAAAGATGTTGTAAAATTAACTTGATTTATGGAAAACTGTGCTTAGGAATTAACTATTTTTATCAAGTAGAAGCTGCAGACGACTGGTACATGGTAACGAACGAATTACTCGAAGACAATACCAGTAAGTTAACGGTCTGAAAGAGACACAAGTGCATGTAATCCTACCTAAGTTACGCAAGGTTAGAAGGAAAGTGACTGAAGTAAAATAGGATAGTGAAAAGAAAGTAATGATACCTTAAAAAAGACAACAGTGCCAGTTCCACCAGCGGCAAGAATTCCAGTGGCAAGAACTACATGGTACCAATTGAAAGTCCTCTTGACAAGAGCTGGTTGCATGACAGGTGTGGGTTGTGGTGCTGGAGTTGGGAAGGGTGTTGATGGATTTGGCTGGGGCACTAAAATTAGGAGAAGGAATCAATTTGTGATGTAATCTCTAGTAAGAAAAGAAAATAACAGTTGTGAGATGCGAGTAATGAGTGAGTACCTTGAGTTTGAGTTTGAGTTGAGGGAGGGGGTTCAGCATTGGTTCCAGCGGATGGTGAAGGGTCCTGTCGCAGGAGAGATGAAATTAGGCTCTATGCTATGCTATGCTATGCTATGCTATGCTATCGGATCCTATGAGAGTGATATAAAAAAGAAGAGTTGCATATAATATATTCATACGGGTACTCGACGAAAGGCTTCATCGATCTCTTCCTTGGTGAGACCTTTCTTCTCGAGGAAGGAGCGGCGATAGAGCACGGGAGAACCCCTGACTTTGGGATGAGAGAGGAAGCGAATGGCGTTCTGCACCTGGTCCTCCCGTACTGGAGCGGGGGCGGGAGGGGGAGAGGGAGGGGGGTTGGCTGCCTCTTCAATTGCATCAGTCTTCTCCACTGGCATGCCACCTATCATCATTATTTATTTATATGTTATGTTACTATGTATCAGTAATTCAGTATCAGCATCACAGTATGAGCGCTGAGCGCTGAGCAAGCGACAACTAAGTATTTATCATCCGTATGAGGTGTTGTTTCCAATTGGTTCCAATTTTGTATCTTTTCTTTTTACTTCTCTTCTCTTCTCTTCTCCGGCAGTCGGTGTTCCCTTCTCTTTTCTTCTCTTCCAAGCCGCCATGCCATGCCATCAAAGAAAAGAAAAGAAAAGAAAGAAAATTGAAACCTGGAATTTGTTGAATTTGCGTCGATGGGGTTGATTGAGTCGCCATGATCCCCTTTCGCCTTTCCCTGCCCTCAACTCGATCGCTTTGGTCTCTTCTTTTATCTTCTTTTTTCCCTTTTTGTTTTTCTTTTTTTCTTGGGTTTTATTATTATTTTATATTTCTTATCATTTATTTGTTGCTGATGCAGTGATGCGAGCTGATTGGGAATTTTTTTCAGGGTTCAATTATGTGTCGGATTTAATTTAATAGTCCAAGTTTTCCAAAATATTTACAAATGGTCGAGGATGTTATTAACGATAGCATCCCTACATTTTTTAGATTTGCTTTATTATTTTCGACCGTTTTCTACTTGTCTGTTTTTATAGTGTGTAGAAAATAGAGGCGCGATTAACAATAGTGTTTCTAGATGAATTTTAACTGTGACTTCTCTAAAAATTTCAGAATCATTTCAACTTCTAGGGCACGACTAACAATAGCGCATCTATTTTCTGCATCGAACTGGAACCCCATACAAAGAAGAAAACTAGAAAAATAATAAAATATTGGATGAAATTTAGGAATGCTATTAATAACTATTTATAAGCTCGCGCTCCGCGCGAAAAAGTTAAATTCTATACTTTTGTATTACGACAACAAAATTTATATTGGATCTAAATTAGAGCACCAATAAAAGAATACTACAGTTAACCTTTCGTGTCAAGAAAGTAAAAAATT
Source organism: Eleocharis quinqueflora (assembly GCA_964058865.1). Taxonomy (NCBI): domain Eukaryota; kingdom Viridiplantae; phylum Streptophyta; class Magnoliopsida; order Poales; family Cyperaceae; genus Eleocharis; species Eleocharis quinqueflora. The sequence goes on along the minus strand of CAXKVX010001018.1, from coordinate 16,914 downwards.
TAAAAAACAGTAATTTTACTGTAGCGATGAACAGTGAAAAAACTGTTCATTCGCACTGTGAAAATGACCAGTGGCGCAAATATTGCGCCATGAGTATATTAGATTAGATTAGATATCGTCCTCGAACATTTGTAAATATTTATAAGAGCTCTAGACCAATACCTATAATTTGACTTATTATTAGACTCTTTGTAAAAAAATTCGAGCTAATTGTATCACTTTTCTTCAACTTCGTTATGTTCCAACGAACTGGATGCGTCCATTTCATTTCATTTAATAATAAACAGATAGATATATTTACCAATCAAGTCAAGCGTATATGTAAACTACTATAACATTGTACTTGGAATAGCTCAGTGGCGCCACTAAGAGTCAGAGAAGCTCAGCTGATGCCTTGTTATTTTTATTTTTTTGCAAGATTTATTTTACAATTGAAAAAATAAAATCTGAGACATATACTTCTAATTTGAATTTTTTTTTAAATAACATGCATAATTTTGTAAATGTCATAAATTTTAAATCATCCTTAAAAAAATCCTGAATCCGCCTCTAAAATAATTGTACTATTGAAATTAATTGGTAAAAAACAACGAAATATTAGCTGAGAGATTGTAGTTGAACTATTAGTATTTTTCCTATTTGACAAGTACAACACTAATTTTATTTTAGAATCGCAATTTAAGAAAATAATGTATACCATCTTTTTTTTGTAGGTATAAAAATTAGAAGTTACTTTATAGTGCACCTAACATCTTGTGATTAAACAAACATACATTGGACTTCTAAACTGAATACATTGCCCTCAACATAGGAAAAGGTACGCCTTAGGATAGGGATATTATTGTGTGCAACTGCAACATATTTAAAAGAAAAGAGAACAATGTGATAAGGATGTCCACATTCATATATGAGGTGTTGTGGGCTCAGGTTCTGCTCAGAGGAGGTAACTGGTAACTGGTAACTGGTATCTGGTAAGGTGAACCAAGGGAAGGATGCGTGATTGAAGAATTGACACATCCTGTCCGCCAAAAATATGACAAATTAACTCAACAGTCGCAGCTTATGCTGTGTACTTGTGCTTCTTGTGCTGTGAGAGCGAGAGAGAGATGACACCATCTTCAGAAAAATAAATAAATAAACCAACCAACCTTAATAATAAAACGAGCGGTGCCAATTTTTGTACATTTTTTCGAACCAAGGAAAAAAGAACTAGCCGTTATAAACTTAGCAAATTAGTAGTAGCCTAAGCCTTCATCTCAAATTTAAGAGAGAGGCCGGCGTATACGAAGATGAGATCAACATAGATGAAACCCTACTGTAATTGTACAACAAAACACATGATGCTAACCTAGCTAAGGTTGCTTTTCACATATAGACCTCGGATAACGGTATAATTTGTCTATATCAACTCTAGATTGTTGCTGTTCCATCTTCACTGCAAAACAGCCTATAGCTGGAAAACAGCAATAGCAACTTTCAAGGGCATATAAACAAATATCCAAATTATGCAATGACATAAGCGTGCATCCGACAACCCAACAATTAGTTAGGTCTTGTTGGAGGAAGCGCAATTTTTATGGGGCACCCCAAAAAGAGGGAAGCATCTCTTGAGGCCCTTCTCTTGCACAGGGACTGGATTGTAAGAGAGAAAGAACGTGGGGTCTTCTTCTAGAGACTTCTTGTAGCTCTCTAAGATTGACACTATTTTGTCAAAATCAGGTCTTTTCAAAGGATTGCTGGTCCAGCACTGGTTGATGAGATGACTTATTGCAACTGGACAAGAGGTCGGCATAGGCGGCCTTGCATTCTGAAATAATTTTTTAATTCAAAACTTCCAAGTGATTAAGCAGAAAAAAAATTTGTTGATCCAAAATCTGTAAGATGAATCCTGCAACTATGTAAAATGTCGTGTTTAAATAAGTAAAAATTAGTAGGTTCTAAGCATTGGTTAAGGGACCAGCTGGATACTATACTAGCAATTTGGTACCAGCATTTCAATGTTTCTGTATCAAATAAACAAAAATCCTTTAAATCTGAAGTGTGGATCTATTGCAAAGAAGTAAACTGTTGCTAAAGAAGATGACCGCAATACTGGCACATATTTTTCCTCCAAAAATTTGAGTTTGATCTGAAACTGTTTCATTTTCTGTTCGTGGAGATGCACTGTTTATGCACATAAACATGGCTTTGATAAATAATTTATAAATAATTTTTAGTGCAATATAACAACACAGAAAACCATATACCTTCTGTGCAACAGCAAATGCGGCTTGTTCAGGTGTCAAACCATTAAAAGGCACCAGACCAGTTAAGAGTTCCCAAAGGACAACCCCAAAACTGTACACGTCAACCTTCTTTGTGTGACTTTTCTCTTTTATCATCTCTGGTGCCATCCACCTGTACGTGCTAGCAAATCCTTTAGCCGTACCACATTCTGACTCCACACATGAAATACCAAAATCCGCAACCTTTACTGACATGTCATCCCCAAGGAGTATATTCTCTGATTTCAAGTCCCTATATTTGCATTAGCCATAGCAGTCAACATCTCAATTTTCAAATGAATTATGTCAGGAAATTTGTTTAAAGCTACTACATTATTCAAAAAGTTGCATAGAACTTCCCATCATATCATTTCCAAAAATATCCCTCTGCGCCTTGTTTTAAATATGAGTTAATCCAACTTCACCAAGGTTACTTCTGTCATTTTTTATGAACTCTTACCAGATGTAGTATTACTAACATGAAGACGTATATAAGCTCCACAAATAAGAGATCCTTGCATTAATTAATTGAGAATAAGGGGTGATAGGGTTAGTGAGAAGTTTCATGGCAATCAGTGTATTCTTTTTGCAAATTATGCAATGAAGATGTGCACGAAACATGTACAATTTTGGTGACTGAATTTAAGAATTCACCCCTACCTATGTAAAATTCCCTGCGAATGGAGATAGTTCATGCCTCGAGCTATGTCAAGAGCAATTGTTAGAACCGTCTTAAGAGGGAGAGAATTAGGGCCTTGCTTGTGAAGGTATTTTCTAAGAGAACCCCCTGACATGTACTCCGTTATTATGCAAAATACAGGAGGTTTCTTGCAAGCTGCCACAAACTACCACAAAAAAGAACAGAGGAAAATAATTATTCTTAATGATTAATACGATAATTTTCATTTAGCAAGTTTAGCTATTAATGGTGGCTGGTATCTACACTACCAAAAGGAAGTAAACAACAAAAAAATAGAAATAAAACAAACCAAGAATTAATTGAATGGATATGGATCATGAGCTAGCAAGTATAATAAACTGTTATTCAAAGGAAGGTGCTCTAAGATTACATACTTCATTACTTCCTGTACACCCTCGATACTTCGTACTGCTGTACATATTAGACTTATGTTCCAATATTTACTTCAAAAAAAATTTCATGATGTTTATTTTATATTTCACCATTGATTTTCTTATTCATCATGTACACTCTTAACCGCAAGGAGGGTATAAAGAACAATAATCATCTCCGCATATATATTGGATAAGTTCCGCATCTTTCCTAAACAAGGAGAAAGGTGTATGGAAACGGAAAGGACTCTAGGTATATAGTCAAGTCTGACAGACTGACTGAGTCTATAATTTGAGAATTTCGTATAGATTTCAGATGCTGAATATATAACCACTAATTTGCAATGTTCGTGTACACGTTCCAGTCAAAGGTTCTTATTCCAATTTTATTGACACAACAGTTATTTCTAATTCACACACCTATTATGACATTTGATATAAAAATCAAAATCAATAACTCTGAATATGGCACATACTAAAGGATATGGCTTCAGCAAACTTAACACTAATAATATTTAATTTGATCATTTATAAATTATAAGTATGCAAAAAGAGTATTACGAAAGTTAATACAATACTTGCAACTTTTGCAAGTTTTAAATAATAAATCGATTGAGCATACTTGGCTTTTTCCTTCTTACTTTTTTAAGCAGGTAATCTGGACCATCTGTATTCCAAATTTACAGAAAGAAATTACCAATCTACCCATAATTTTAGAGTTAAATGTCACAATTGGTTCTTAAGAAATTAAATGGCAAGCAGGAGCACCTTTGGACATGGGTATACATTTCAGCAACTTTGCTTCCATTGATAGGTCTTGCCGCTAGGTAGTGATAAAGCACTTTGATATAAATCCAATAAGGTAGTAAACAATTGACCGTTCGAATTGAAGATTAACCGATAAAGCAAATAGATGAAAAAATAAAATTACCATGATAATATTGGGGTGGCGTAAGCGAAACAACAATCCAACCTCTGAAGTGAACTGAAGCTCAAGGTGAGTGGCAAGAGCAGCATCCTCTTCGGGTTGGCTGATCATTTTAATGGCAACCTCTCTCTGTTTGTAAATGCCATGGTAGATCCTACTGTGGCGTCCGGATGCAAACCTATTGCCGATGAGTAATTGGGACATGTCACAACTCCATTCGTCCTCTCTGCCGCCCTTGATGGCGGCACCGGAGGAGATGAGATACTTGGACCAAGACACTGCCCTCTTGTACTCGCCGAGAGAGAGCCTCCTCTCGAGTCTTCGAGCGTTAGAGTTAGATCCTTGGTTTGGTTTGAGGCATTGCAAGGATTTCATGGTTGGTTGAGATTTGAGGAGTTAAGAGAGGGTAAGGATGAAATAGCAAGAGGCTAACATGGCATAGTATGGGATGGGATGGGATGGGATGGGATGGGGAGGGAAGGGAAGGGAAGGGAAGGGAGCCAAGGCGGATCAAATTGATGTGAGCAAAAGAAAGGAAATCCAATTCGAAATCCAAATTAGTATCATGGCTGATATCCAAAATTGGGTGAGGAAATCCAAAAAGGGAAGAAGGTATTTAATTGAACAAAGAATAGGATCGATTTTGCAAATAGGGGATGTTCTAATTAGGAATAATTAGAGCTCCAGTGAGAAAAGAGAGAGCATCCAGTGAGAAGGATGAGAGATGAGAGAGACAAGTGGATCGGATAGCAAAAGCAAAATCTGAAAGTGAATTAGGAGGTAATTTAATTACGCCTGGTGGATCGATTTGGGAACTCAAAAGCAGTGGAGCAACCCCTCCCTAATATTTATATTTATTGAGAAAAGAAAAGGAAAGAAAGGGAGACAACCAACCAAACAACCGACTCTGGTAGTCTACTACTAGTGGTGTGGTATCTACATTCCGGCACCGGGAAGCGTTTCCGAGTCGACGGAAATGGGAAGAAGAAGAAGACGAAGAGGTTTCGAGGCCGACATGAGGGATCTCTCTTCTTCTCTTCTCTTTTTGCCTAATTGCCTCTGTGGCTCTGTGCCCTTCCCCTTGGGTGATCGATCGAATAGATCATAGAAGAGGAGAGAGATCTCGACTCTATCACATTTTTTTACCATTTGCCCCTTCTTTTTTATTGTAATATCGAATACGCCCTGGCATCCTTTTCACATAGATCTCTTTCTATTTTCTAATCATGTTATCGAATGGAATCCAACAGATCACGCAAGTCTCTTACTAATCTTGCTTGTTCTGCAACAAAAGAGCTATCCATGCGTTTGCTGCAAATATACAGTTCTTTTACAACAAATATTCTTCCACTTCATTTCATTTTTTTTCTTTCTTTTTGTATTGCTGTTAGCGTCAGACAACAATGATTGCGAATAAGAAAAAACCATTGTAAGAAGACGTACTTCTATAATATTTCAAAGATTACGAAGACTAAAATGCCTTCCTAGTTTCCATTGGTGGTGGTGATGGTGGTGGTGATGGTGGTGGTGATGGTGATGGTGATGGTGGTGGTGATGGTGATGGTGATGATGGTGATGATGATGATGATGATGATGATGATGATGATGATGAGACAACACAATAGAAACCCTTTTCTTTTCATACGTTATATTATACAACAACAATGAGAATGAGAAGGAACACATTACAATAATCACAATCAGAATTTGGTCACGTCACATGGACAAGGCCTGATGGCCACATCCCACATGGGCACAAGTTGCAGCTTGCATCCGGTTGCGATTGGATAAGTGGGCTCAGTCCAAAGTGAAGGCCATTCATATTCATATTCATATTCATATTCATGTTCATTCCCCTAATTATTATTATGATTTATTATTATTTATGATTCGTCTCCATTGCATTTGCACTTGTAGAGTAGAGTTGTAGCTGTAGATCACCATGCACCATTCATGCATGATCCAACAATAGCCATTAGCACCACTATAATTCTACTCCCTTCTTTGTTACTCATTGGTGCTGCAATTTACAACCACCATAGCTGATCACGATCAACGACCAAGTACCAACCAACTCTATTACGACCTATCCACTTTTCTACTGACTTTGCTTTTATTACAAACTAACCGGCTTCCATCTGATTTAGCCTGCTCAACCAAACAGAATGCAACACTATATGAAACAAATCATACTTTTTGGGTTTCATATGCCAAAGAAAATGCCTCCGGACCCTATTAACATTCATCCACAGATCCATGTACCGCTTTTGCGAGATACCCACCAAAATCTCCTTCAGTTTTCGAATATCCTTCTCCAAAACCACCAGTGAAAACTCACTCCAATTCAGTACCTCATCAAATGGCAACACAAAATGGTCTGCTATGATAACAGGCACACACCCGTTATAAATCGCCTCTACTATCCTTGGGCTGTTCACCTCATACCCCATGGGGCATATGCAATATTTGCTCGATTTCATGTGCTGGGAGTAGGACATCTTTTTCGAAATTAATTTGGGTAAGCGAGCATAGATCCGCATTTCTGGGTCTCTATTGTTTCCCCAGTGCTGGACCAAAACAGGTCTGACCCGGCCATGCATTTGGCCCGCAAAGAAGGCAAGGATGGTCCTTTGAGAGATCGGCTTTCCTCCTACATCTCTTTGGGGTCTTTTTGGAAATTTTATGAAGGTTTCAGGGAGGGAAACATCTTTTCCTTGGATGAAGACTCCTTCTGATATGTCCGCATTGCATAGAGCTTTTATTGTGTTTTTCCTTAGTTCTTCGTGCAATTTGGTTGTGTAAGGCCCCTGAAAGTTTAATAATTCATCAATAAATATAATACTTAAAATTATGGTAAATAGCATCCTAAGCCATTTTATTGGCTACCAACTACAAACGTACTTAAGTTGATGGATGTCGATCCACTTTTTTTATCAGTTCTCATTCCAGATTAATCCAAAATAAATTGTTAAACTGGTTATCAGTTTGGAAAAATTAAGGCCTTAATGAGAGTCTTCATTGAGTACTAATTACTAAAATTTGCAATTACAATGTAAACAATTGCAAACCACAACCAATCCCACTGGTAACTTTTGTGGAATTTCCCAACATCATAACAAGCTCAACTGAAATCATAGGATGATATAAGAGGAAAAGAATGGATTACCCAGTCATGACAAGCAACAAAGAAATGGTCAGCTCCTTTAGTCCGGTTCCAAAACGGGTATTTAACTGAAAGCATCTCCACATAACCCTTCACGAATTTTGACAGGGGCAATATTGTGTGAGACCCAGGTACATACAAAGCATATTCCAGCCGGCGTGAGCTGTATGGCAGATAGAACAGGTGGGCCCGAGTTGGATCCTTTGTGGTGTATTGTTTATTGCCCTCTAGCAATTTCATAAACCACCCTTCTGATGCATATATGCCTTTAAGTTCGGGAGTGTGAAAAATGGGTCTCTCCCCCTCCTGATATATGTAAACTTTCAAGGTCTTTTCCATAAGTTCATAACTCCTACAAATGAACAAGGTCATTTCTGCAGAGTTAAGAAAAAACTCATCAAGAAAGATCTGCCCATGTTTTACATTATTTTCCCTCCTAATGATCACTTTTGTCTAAAAATAAAAAATAAAATAAAAGAGACAGCCAGCAAATCTTTCCTTAATAAAACACAGAAATTGATAAGAGTTACAGACCGCTTAAAAGTTGATACGTTTCTGAAAAGAGGGGCATATAAGTCGGGATCATAAGATACAAGTGGGCTGGCCTGAAGTTCTCTCTTTGCTAATAGAAGCTCCTGATCAGCTGGTGATGGCCAAAGTGGCGCCTAATATTAAAACATATGAGAAACAAACTCCCTCAGAAAATATGGCACTACGCAAATAAAATGCAGGTATTTGGTCAGCACAGAGAGAAAGAGAGAGAGAATGCAAATTTTTGCCATATGAAGAACCATAAAGTAAAAGAAAAATAATCACCTCTGGTTGAAAAACTTGAACCTCCAGAGGATAGGTTTCTGGTTGAGTTGAGTACAAATTTGAAATAAACGTATCACTGATGCCAGGCTTCACACAGAACATTACAAAAAAGAAAAGGGTTAGTAATTCGAACTAGTGATGAACAAGTTGTTTTTGTATGTCATCATATTTGTCCTTTAATTTGTAAGATCACGTCTTGTTCTATTACCAATAACTAGTAATTATTCAGATATAATATGTTGTTGTGGATTTGCAAGCAACAGATGTAGCAGCAAATGTAGTTACCTCTGGTAAAAGGGGAGGGATTTTGAGGTCAATGTGCGGTGATTCTTGAATGAAATCATCAAAAGTATCACTTGGAGAAGGAGACGGGGAAGGTGCAGTATAAGATAGCAAGCTGGGCTACATAAACCGAAGTTTAGTCTTAAAAAAAGCATGCTGATATTTGAACCTTCCAACCATGCAAAAAGTAACAGAATAGCAGATTTAGTTGAAAATGATACCAGGAGAGAAGGAGAAGGAGATGGCAATAAGTTTTGAGCATTGCCGACTGCGACGAGTGGAGGTGATGGAATTACAAGTTGACCCTGCAATGAAATTAGCGTGAAATTAAGGAAAAAAGAGAGCAACAAATAGGTATTATGATATATGGGAATGGGATGGATCGACTTGAGATTTATTCAGATTTTGGAAATGTCTGCCACCTTTGTCTCCTCGTCGTCGCCGCCGACGCCGAGTATACGTATGAGAGAGTGCTGAGGCTGAGCAGGGGCACTCAACACAATGAGCAGCGCCGCCGCCACTGACGTCAGCATCACGGCGCCGATGATGTGGCGCCTCCTCGCCGACGCCGCACCGCCGAGGCGGCAGAGTACCTTGCGCGAGCGCATCTGATCTCTCACTTCTCTCTCTCTCCCTCCCTCGCCAGAATAGAAGAGCAAGAGCGGTGAAGGAGAAAGACGGTTTTGCCCATGACAAATTCACAAAGAATCAGGGGTAAAACCAAAAAGAGAAAATAATCCAAGTAAATATGGGATTTGACTTTTAACTTGTGGAGAGAACGACACAGTCGACATCACATGATCACATCACGAGAAATTTTTGTAAAGGGACAAAGTAACAAATTTTTTCAACAAATAGGATCAACGACATCTTAAAATTTTTGCAAAGGACTAAGAGTTCAAGCATTACTTGCGTTTCTAAAAAAATTCATTTTTTCTCTAATTTCCAAACACTTTTGCACTACTTTGTGAGGGATCTAGCTGTCTCGTTACTTGCGCTCACTTTCAGGTTTTTAAGAGTTATTATCGTCAGTTATTTACACAAGACCTGCATGTAAGTGAGAGAAATCACCTAGAGGCGCAAGTAACATAATCCATCACTCATCAACTTTTTTCTCTTCTCTCCAAACTCACCCCTACTTATTTTTCTATCTTCACCAAAATTTGTTTTGCTCTCCACAAACCCTAAATCCTAATTTCACATTTCTCCCCAAAAAACTCACCCACGCAATGTTTTAATGTTAGTTTTACACCAGATGTTCATTACTCGAAAAAAGTTATCGATAATTTTACGGGGCATGACGACATTATACTCTGTGAATTGGAGACCGAACTCTATAGATGGACGAGAATTTCAAGTTCAACACATGGTTTAGAGATATCATCGAGGTTCAATGCCGGATTACAACTTACTCTTCCAGTAATGTTCTTACTGAGTTACAACTTTTCAATAACGTTACTTGGAGACTTATGCTTAACCATTCAGTCCAACCGGGTACTTTTGCAATGATTGAATTATATGTTGAGCCTAAAGGTCGTTCGAATACACCAAACCAAGATTGTGCGAGTGGTAGTCGAGCTCATGATGTTAGTGCAATTCAAGAATTCAGGTTTAGCCATAATACCGAAATTCTAACCTAAGCAATTGCAATTCAATTATTGTTGACTCAAACAATTTCTTAAATTTGTTGATTTGCAAAACGACAATTTATCTCATCAAAATTTGTGAGATTCAATACAGGTTATCCAAGCAAGATCAATTGAGCAAGGGATTTAAATCGAGAGAAATTAAGAGCTGAAGAATTCAAGATCTCATAGAATTAAATAGGTTTAAATCTCTAGAACTTTGACTATTTAAAATTGAGAACAAATCAGTAAAAATCAGAACAAAATACACTATAGCTTTATAACGCCAACTTTGGCGTTATAACGCCTAAGTGCTGAATTCCTGCGAAATGGCTAAGTACAAAGAAAATTGTACTTAGCGTTATAACGCCAAATCTGGCGTTATAACGCTAGAAATCTGAGATTTTAAAATGCAATTTTAAAATAGAATAAGACTGAAATAAAATTCAAAATATCAAGAATATCTCTTAAATGTTATTTAAGTTTATGAATATAAACTTCATTTCATCAAAAATCTTGTTTGACATAGTAGCAAAAATTTTAATCTCAACTTCCAAAGACTTAGCGTTATAACGCCAGTGTCAAAGACTTGGCCAAATTTGGCTAAGTCCTGAGCACTAGCGTTATAATGCCAGAATCTTGAAAATTTAAAATGCTTAGTTTAAATAGATTAAAATTGAAATAAATTCCAAAATTTCAAGAATATGTCTTAAATAACATCTAAGTGTATGAATATGAATTTTATTTCATCAAAAATATTGTTTGACATAGTAGCAAATGTTTGCATCAAAAGTTCCAGAGACTTAGCGTTATAATGGTCTGACATTATAACGCCAGAGTCAAGAACTTAATCAAATTTGGCTAAGTCCTAAACTCCAGCGTTATAACGCCAAGTCTGGCGTTATAATGCCAGAATGGTCCAGATTTAAAAATGTGATTTTAAAATAGCAAATGATCAAATAAAAATCCAAATGTTTAAAATTAAGTATTAAATATTGTCTAAGATTGTCAAGATGTGTTTAATTTACACAAAAATATTATTTTGATTAGTAGCATATTTTCAACCCAAATTTTCGAAGGCATTGGCGTTATAACGCCAAGCTTTTCAAATTACCAAAATTCTTCTAAGTACTGGAACATTCTTGGTTAGCGTTATAACGTTATTCTGAGCATTATAACGCTAGATTAAAATTCAAACAACACAAAATTTTGTCCTAACTTGGGCTGGCGTTATAACGCTATGTTTTACACTTAGCCTAGCATTATAACGCTAAATTAAATTTTCACAAAAATCCAAATCCAACGTCACAAAATTTTGTCCTCACTCGTGATAGCGTTATAACGTTGTGGTTTCTACATGAACCGACGTTATAATGCTATGTTTCGAAAACCTAATTTTGCACAGAAATCAAAAGGTATAAAAGGGGTTTTCCCTTCTCTCCCAAGTCATCTGAAACTTTTAAGCAAAAAACCTTATTCTCAGCAGCCATTAATACAAGCACTCTTGAGCTTACTTAATATAGCCAAATCTATTAAAGCCTCCCAATTTTAATTAGCCAAATTATTTTATTGCTTGGTGAGAGATTAGTTGTGATATTAGCTTGGTGATTTGTCATCTATTCTCTTTTGTTTCCATTGTGAACCGTTTGATTAAACCTATGGTCCAACTACTCTATCGGTGTGTGTAAAGAGAGTTGGATTCCGCCATTGTATTCATTTCTTGTTAGTGGAGCGTACCAGGCTTATTACCGCAAGAAGCGGGGGTGCTGGAGACCCCAAGAGTAGGCGAGGTATCCGTGCAAGCCGAACTCCGTCAACACGCGACTGAGAATTTCTTCCTCTTTACTCTTTTAATTTCAATTGTATTTAATTGCGTGTGGTGATTATTTGTTGTGAAAGTGCTTAGTAATTGTAAAATTGCAATTAGAGCCTCATAAGTTTAATTAAATCGAAAAATTGTCCATAACATAGGCCGCTTAGGTTATCAAAGTGGTATCAGAGCGTGGTTGTGCCTGATAGTTAGAAACTTTCTTAATTACAAGCTAAGATCAATTATTGTACCAACCAAATGGCCACCACCTATAGGCATGTTGCTTCACCTCCCGTGTTGGGGCAAGGGTGTAAGAATTATGGGTATTGGAAGAGGTGCATGATAAACTACCTAGGTATCATGGACCTTTTAGATGTGGTTAACACCAAAGTTGTGCAGGAATATAGCCCGAATAACAAATTAACCGTGCCATCTCTTATGAGAAAAAAAGAAAATGACCAAGCGGTAAATGCAATCTTGGCATTGGTGCATGAGTCAATTGCACCGATATTTGGTGAGGCCACTAATGTATATGGTATGTGGCATGCCCTATTGAGGAAATATGAGGGCAATGATCTATTGAAAAGGTCTAGGGGTGTCGGTCTCCAATCCTTGTTTGAAAACTTCAAAATTGGAGACAATAAATCAATAGAGGATATGTACATACGGTTAACACTACTAACGAATGATTTTGTTGAAATAGGTGACCCATTATGGCAAGGTTATATGAGCTCCTTGGAAGCAATGCACAACGCTAGAGAGGTGCCCTTCACTCCTGAAGAGATCTACTCATTCCTCAAAATCTTTGAGGAAACTCTTCGTCAAATATGAGAAGATCAAGGTCACAAACCCGTTGCACTAGCGGCACAAAACTCAAAGCCATACAATAATTCCAAATCCTACCACAACCCCTCATCTTCCAATACTAGAAACCAAATGGAGATCAATCCCTTTAAGGATTTTGGGCAAGATCAAAACAAGGAGATACTGATACTTACCAAACTGATCCAAGGGTTATTCGCCAATGAAAGGCGACTCAATTCCAAAAGGTAGGAAAAGGAAAAAATGATAGTATGCTTGATGTGTGATAAAGAAGGTCACACAATTCACACGTGCTATAAGTTGTTTTCCCAAATGAAAACACAAGATGGAGTTGAGCGACAAGATCAAAGAGGGGGACAAAAATAAGATGGGTTTAAAGGTAGGAGAAATCCCAAGGCTATGCAAGCCGAAGATTGGAAAGAAGGAGACGTTGAAGGGCATGAGTGTGTAGTGGAACAAAAGGATGATTCCCAAACTCCCTACGCACTCATGGCAATACTTGATGATGAGTGCCACATGGAGGACATTGAGGAGATCAAGAAGAAGGTCGAGGTTAATGCTATCATCTCCAAGAACCAAGTCACCGACCCGGGGGTGATTGAGCTCATCAAAAGATTTGCACTTGCCCGAGTTGAGAAGAAGATGAAGTTCAAGAAGAGGATCAAATGGATGAAGCAAAACCGATGGAGGAAGAACAACCGGTAGAAGAGAACAAATCGGAAGATGAAAAGCTCAAAGATGACTCTAGTACTTCAACCTCAATAGACGAGGCAAAGGTATCTCTAGACTCAACTGAGGTTAAATTTTGCCTAGGACTTGCATCCGATGATGAATCGGATGAGGATGATAATGAGCATCCTACAAATGACACAAGCAATAAAGCTAATGAAAACTTTTTGAAACTTGAAATTCTTAGGTTAAGCAAACTTCTAATTGAAGCTAATCATGTCATAATGAGTAGAGATGGTAAAATTTGGGGTTTAAATAATAGGATTCTTGAGCTTGGATCCAAGGTAAATGAATTTGAAACAAAGGCAAAGGTTTGTGATAAACACATTGAAACTATTAATAATTTGAAACTTGATAAAGAAAATTTAGAAAAGTAGATCGGATCTTTAAAATCCACTTGTGCATTGAAGAGTAGCACAAGGATGGATTTGAGTAGAATGTTCGAGGGACAAAAACCTCATGACAAATCGGGTCTTGAATTTAAGAAGAGCTCACCCTCTTCTTCATCCAACAACCCTAAAGATCCAAAAGAAAAAGGAAAGCAAACACAAAGTTGCAAGGGTAAAGGTTTAAGCTACCAAAAATCGAGAAATGTACCAAATTATGCATATAGGTATAGGTTTAGCAATGGTAACTACACCAAGAATAAACCAACACCTAGGTATTTTGATCCATCTTGGTCCAAGAATACTTACCATAGGGAACCAACCGGTTGGCGGTATGTGATCAAAGGTACCAATCATGCCCATATTGGCTCTCAACAAATTGAGAAGCCAAGAGTTGCTTTCCAACATCAAAACTTCTCACACAACTATATAACCGACATAACTCAATCACCTAAACCGAGGAATCAAGCTCAAGAACTTAAAAATGACTACACAAATCGCTTTATCAAAGAACGCATCAACCCCCAACTAGTGCGTTGTGCAACTATTGTTGCAAACACGGCCATATATCACTTGAGTGCGGATTTAGGAACGGAAGCAATGTGAAAAGAGTTGCTTGGGTTCCTAAACTCAACATATAAGGTCTTGCTTGCATAATCCCCATGAATTCATAATTGTCAAATATTTGGGAGAAGTTCAATTTCTTTTGTGTGTTTTGATTATTACTAATGCATGATCTTGTAGGTTTGCTTGGTGTCTACACATTAAGAAAATGCTTGGATATTAGATAATGGATGTTCTCATCACATGATCGGGTCCAAATCAAACTTTATATCTCTAAAACCTCATGATGGGGGATCTGTTACATTTGGTAGTCACCAAAGGAAGAGTAAGATTATAGGGATATATTCGGTTGGTAACCAAAACTTAACCATATCAAATGTCTATTTGGTAGACGGGTTAAACTATAACTTACTTAGCATAAGCCAATTGTATGATGCCAACTATCATGTGAAATTTGACTCAAATGCATGTTACTTAATGAATTGCAAATCCAATGAATTAATTTACCAAGGAAAACGTCAAAATGGTGTTTACTACTTGTACCTCAACCATTTCGATCAAGGTGAACTATGTTCTAGTGCTATAACTAATCAATCTTGACTTTGGCATAGGAGATTAGCTCATTTAAATGTAGATACAATCAAGAATGCAATTAAGCATGACCTAGTGAGAGGATTACCATTGAGCAAGGTTGAGTTGGATCACGTATGTGAAGCTTGCTTGAAAGGTAAACAAACTAAGTCTAGCTTTAAATCCAAAGAAATGGTATCTACCAATCAACCATTGCAATTGCTACATATTGACTTGTTTGGTCTGATAAATGTGCTAAGTCTCAGTAGAAGACGATATGTATGTGTCATAGTTGATGATTATAGTAGGTTCACTTGGTGTCTCTTCTTAAGTCATAAGAATGAGACGTTTGAGCGGTTTGTTGAGTTTTGCAATTGGGTTGAAAATGAACAAGGATTGAAAATCAGCAAGATTAGAGCAAGCTTAGAAGTGATCATATATGGTGGGAAATTTGAAAATGCTCAATTTGATGAATTGTGTTCAACTAGGGGCTATATACATGAATACTCGGCTCCTAGAATGCCTCAACAAAATGGGGTTGTTGAAAGGAAAAATCGAACTTTACAAGAGTTGGCCCGCACCATGTTAAATGACTCCTCACTTCCCAAGTCATTGTGGGCTGAAGCGGTTAATACGGCTTGCTACGTAATTAACCGAATTGGCCTTAGACTCATCCTTATGAAAACACTGTATGAATTGTGGATGGGTCGTAAGCCCAATATCTCATACTTTAAGGCATTTGGTTCCAAATATTTTGTGCTTGACCAATCTCAAAGAACGAACAAATTTGACCCGAAATCATTTGAGGGCACATTTGTAGGTTATTCATTGACAAGTAAGGCATATATAATTTATGTGCCAACTCAAAATATAATTGTTGAGTCTATTAATGTTAAATTCAATAAAAGAGCTAATGCTCAGGCCGAGATTGGTAGTCTTGATAATGTAGGAATTGATGACTCAAGACAAGAAACAAACGATGAGGATCAAAAGAGAAGGACTCGGTGGTTGAGCAAGAAGTTCATGACAATGTGTATAAACTTGATAAAGCCCTCTACGGTCTCAAACAAGCACATATAGCATGGTATGGTAGATTGAGTTCCTCTCTAATTGCAAACGAATTTGTTAGGGGCAAAAACGATACAACCTTATTCACAAAGCAAAGAAACAATGATTTACTATTAGTGCAAATATATGTCGATGATATAATATTTGGTTCTACTAATGTGGTACTTGCCAAAAAATTTACTTTTTTGATGAGTAGTGAATTTGAGATGAGCATGATGGGAGAGCTCACGTTCTTTTTGGGTCTTCAAATCAAACAAACACCGGAAGGAATTTTCATGAGCAAAACGAAGTATGCGAAGGAATTGATCAAAAAGTTTGGCATGGAAGAGTGCAAGTCGAGTAAAACACCCATGGCGACAAATGTGAATCTTGACTCAGATGAGAGCGATCAAAAGAAGGACATCTCACAATACCGAGCAATGATAGGTAGTTTACTTTATTTAACGGCTAGTCGGCCGGATATTATATATGTCGTGTGTCTATGTGCTAGATTTCAAGCCAATCTTAAAGAGTCTCATGGTATAGCCATAAAAAGAATTCTTAAATACATCAAGGGTACATTAAATTTGGGACTTTGGTATGGTAGACAAACAGAACTAAGTTTGATAGGGTATACCGACGCCAATTTTGCCGGTGATCGAATGGACCGAAAGAGCACAAGCGAAACATGTCAATTTCTTGGCGGTTTGCTTGTGTCTTGGTCTAGCCGCAAACAAACCTCTGTGGCTCTTTCAACCGCGGAGGCGGAATATGTTGCGACGGGTAGTTGTTGCACCCAAATTCCTTGGATGACACACACTCTAAATGACTATGACC
>CAXKVX010001017.1:0-50299 GCA_964058865.1 Eleocharis quinqueflora | reverse complement strand
CAATGAACTTGCATCAGGACAAATTCTTGGATGAGCTTGCTTGATAACTTTGCCGTATTTTGTCCTAGTCCAAGGGTGCCATCAGTCAGGTCGGGTTGAGAATGTTTATTTGCTGGGTCATCAGACCTCGACCCAACCAAAACTGATGAATCAATGGTGACCCTAAGAAAAAGTGGATGACGTACTTCATGCTCCTCCACATGGATACTACGGAAAAAAACGTGACACCCATTTTTTTTTTTCCGGCCATGCTGCTCTCCTGCATGTTTTGTTTGATAGGGTAGTAGCTGATGCAAGATTGTTGTGGCGATCGTTAGAAGTTTTTTAGTGTTATTTGCTGTCCTAAATTGAGCGGTTTGTCCTAGGAATTGATTCGTAAGACAGAATATTACTACATCCTTGGAAGACCCTGCCATGTTTTTGGAAAAAGAAAATAGAGAAAGACGACTAGGATATTCTATTGAGATGGAATGCAGAGGGGGCTCACTTTATTACATATTTTTATTACCAACATCATTACCCTCTATTTCATTTACCCTTGATGGACACTGCCAAGTTTTTGGAAAGAAAAAAAAAGAAATAGAGAAAGCAGACTAGGATATTCCATTGAGATGGAATGGAGAGGGGCTCACTCTATTACATCTTTTAGTATTTTCATCATTACCACCCTCTATTTCATCCAATTTAATCATGTTTGGCAACTATTCCACCTCTCCCACTCAATTTCCCCATTCCACATCATATCCCACTTTGCCTCTGGAGACACGACCTTTATGTCCAAGTCCTGTGTTTGGTTATAGTTTCCCATTTATCCCATAAGCTTGCTTTTACATATTGATTTGTGTGTTCAATCCTCTTGCTAAATCTTTAACTCTCTTCTGCAGGATATCTCTCACAAAAACGGACAAGATCATCTTAGAAATTGCCAAGAATGTTGCATTAGCTGTTGAACACACAAATGAATTACCACCTGAAGGCTATAGTGTCAAAACTAGCTTAGGCAGACAGAAAGCAAAACGACAGCGGGTATCAGAACCTCCACCACACGATTCAAGCCATGCCTCCTCTTCTGATAATTCTGGCACGCGAAGCTCCATTCTGTTGATGGCCAGTAAAGAAATTACTGTTAGTGATGAGAAAAAGAAAACTGAAGATTCACTTAACTTGCTTGCCGAAATGGTGGTGTTATTTTGTGAAAAGCAGATGTTTTTACCCTTATTAAGGGCATTTGAGTTGTTTCTTCCATTGTGTCCTCTCCTCAGTCTTGTTCGATCTATTCAGGTGAAGATCTATGTTTTTTAGTCATTTATATAACCTTTGCTGCCCTGAAATCAGTATTGCTTTTATTTGCACAAAGTTCCTATTGTTGTTGCTATTTTTGCACACACAAGAAAAAAAATTATATGGACGTGTTATTTATTTGTCTCGATATGGACAAGTCCACTTTCTTTACAGTTTTATTCTTTGCAATAAAAACTTTTTTATCCAATATCCATCTCATTAATAGGTACTAGTAATTAGATATATGAGACTAAGAAGAAATAATGAATTTGAAGAGTAGTTTAAGTTTGGAGATGACCAATTTTGTTGGAATCAGAAAGCATCACTTTTAATATTCTATATATCCCAGGCATTCTCTCAAATGCGGTTACCTGAGGCCTCAGCTCATCTAGCCACATTCTCGGCTCGGACAAGAGAAGAACCAACTTACACCCAACCAGCCCTGCTGCATGATGAGCTTCTCAACCAAGTGCCATGGCTCAGCAGTACAGCTGTTAAAGCAGCAGAGGCTGTGCTATCCACCTGTCCTACACTGTATGAGAGGCGCTCTTTGCTACAGTTACTTGCCTCAGCTGATTTTGGAGATGATGGCTCTTCTGCAGCATATTTCAAGAGACTTTATTGGAAGATCAACTTGGCCGAACCTGATTTGAAAACTGGTTGGTTTGATAAACTGGATGATGGGGCATTGTTGACTGAACTCGAAAGGAGAGGACGGTGGGAGGAGGCCCGAAGCTGGGCTCGGCAGCTCGAGGCAAGCGATGCTTCCTGGAAGTCTGCTGTTCACCATGTTACTGAATCTCAGGTACAAATACAGGACATTGTTAATTTTTACGGAAGCAAAAATGGTGAATAGTGCAGTTCTTTAATGCTTCTTAAGTAGAGTGCAGTGGCATTTACTGAAAAGGTGCTTATGCATGAACCAGTAAAAAAAGGAAAGAACAATCGTGAATGAGCTACGTTAAACTACAAAAATACCATGAAAGGACCTTTCATATACTGGTAGCCTGTACCAAGGGACTCATTCCATTTGGACCATTAGTTGCTGATATATGTATTCTTATTGTTATTAGGCAGAAGCTATGGTCTCGGAGTGGAAGGAATTCCTGTGGGATTTCCCTCAGGAGCGTGCAGCTTTGTGGGGCCACTGCCAGGCTTTATTTGTCAGATACTCTTTTCACCCTCTTCTGGCCGGGTCATTTTTTCTAAAACATGCAGAGGCGATAGAAAAGGAGATACCTGCAAGGGAACTCCATGAGATGCTCCTTCTATCTCTGCAATGGCTTAGTGGGACCATTAGTCAAATCCCTCCGTATGTTCATCTATCTCATTTAATTATCTTTTGGGATCATTTAATTAGTAACTACTAGATAGTGATAATCAGTGTGGTAAAATGTGGATTTGAATATGCGTGCGGAAGGGTACCGCATAACGCATAAGCGTTATGCGGCCGCATATGCAGATTAAATGCGGTTTTATATATGCGGTCGGATTCACAACTTTGTTATGAATTTCATACATATTAAGATGAAATTACAACGTTCAACACCACTTTCTATATTATCATTACAAAATATCATTTGAATCTTTGACCATCATTTTTTAATGAAGTTTCTTTCCACTTTCATTCAAAATAGCAACGCCACGTTGTATTATTTTGAATCTTTGACCACCAGTTAATTTTTTAATGAAATTATGTTCCCACTTACAAGCTAATTTGAGGCATATTGAACTTGGCGCATATAGCAACCACATATCAATTTTAACTCATGCAACCATCCGCCTGCGCATAAGCGGACGCCTGTGCGAACGCATGAAACGCTTTTTACTACACTGGTGATAATATAGTTAGTTTGTATGGTTATTTCATCATGCAGGGTTTACCCACTACATCTGTTAAGGGAGATTGAAACTAGAGTATGGCTTTTGGCAGTCGAATCTGAAATGCAATCCTTCTCTGATCATGAAACAGCATCTCCCAGTTCGGTACAGAATCTCTCCGTCAGAAATAGCTTGAACTTTATTGAACAAACAGCTAAGGTTGTCTCCAAGATGGATTCGCACATAAATGTCACACGTGCCCGAATGGGAGAGCGAAGCAGTGGTAGAGAGAACAACACCGGTTCATCTGCTGTTTCAGCTGCTAGTAGAACCAAGAGAAAGGGCAAGCCTCACCTTCCAGTTACTGAGAATTTTGAGACTATAAATGAGCCTGATGATATTGATAATTCTGAAGGAACACATCTCGAGGTCGCTGTTTCAGGGTGGGAGGAGAGGGTGGGGCAGGTGGAAATGGAGAGAGCAGTTCTGTCACTGCTGGAGTTTGGTCAGATCAGTGCTGCTAAGCAGCTCCAACAGAAACTGTCACCAACTCAAGTGCCGGAGGAACTGAATCTAATTGATGCTGTTTTGAAACTTGCAAAATTTGCATCTTCTAATGGAGGTGGAGAGATATGCTTATCAGTGTTGGACGAGGCAGTGTGTTCTATTTTGCGATCTATTGACTTGCCGATTGAACATAACAGGGTTGATCCATCACAGGTATTGTTGATGTTCATGCACTCTGTTTGGCTTCAATCTCTCGACACTTTGCATTTTAATTTTAGCTAACTAAATGCTGCATAGAAAATACTAACATGGGATGCCAAAGAAATATAACTAACCAAAAATAATAGTAAACAGATACCCAGTGGTTCGACTCCTTGGCTAAACTAAAGAATGTGCCTTGTGGAATATTAGGTCACCAGCACATATCTGCAATTGTTTTTGTTTCTTGTCATCTTGTGCACTTTATCTGTGTTTTCTATTCTAACAAGCTTATGTTTCATTACATTTTTGTGTCGATGAGCAAACTTTCAAACTATCTGGGTATTATCAATTAATTGGTTATTAGTTATTACCATTGTTTGATACAGTTTTTGTTACCTATTGTTATGCCAACTCGCTTTTGTACCTGGGTATTTACTATTGTGAGAATTTACTCGATGACCTAAGCTGCAAATGGTTTGTTTAGTCAGTTGTGTATATTGGTAAACATCCTTTAGTTTTTCTCTTATTTTTCCAGGCATTGGATGCTCTTGCCCGTAAGTGTGGGGAAGGACGTGGACGTGGCCTCTGCTTGAGAGTTATAGCTGTTGTTAGAGCTGCAATGGTGCTGGGACTCACGTTTGCAGAGGCGTTTTCAATGCAGTCATTGGAGCTGCTGCAGCTGCTCTCTCTGAAAGCCCAAGATTCCTTTAACGAGGCAACACTTCTAGTGAAAATCCACTCCCTGCCCCCTCCCAGCATTGCCCTTATCCTAGCAGAATCATATCTGAAGGTACACTTTTTTAGTTGTACAATCTGCCAGTAACGCTCGGAAAAATGACCAGTATAGTAAGATGATCTAATTGGTATGGCTGCTATTTTTGGGAATTAAATAGAGAATTTTCAGGTAAAACGAGGTTAGTACCCAACATTTCTGATACTTATATAATTAAATGTCACAGATTTTGTGTAATCTCTGAATATCACCCTAATCATCAAATCAAAGGTAACCGGCCAAGTAGAGAGGGACTGAGTAGCTCGAATTTTTATGTTCTTAACAAAAAGGAACAACGGGACACCCTACAATGAGTAATGTTGGAAATTATTTCAGATGCTATGTTTTGGGTTTATTGCAAGGCATCCCAGCATGGATCAAATGCCAAGTACATGCACACACAAAAAAAATAATAAAATCGTGTGCTGGTGGAGATTGAAAATCCTTGCAGGATGGTTATGACTTCTGAGAAGTACTCTCATGCTTTGGTTTTTGAGAACTTTGTTTCATGGTTGATATTATTACAGGGACTTTTTGCGGCGCACCGTGCAGGGTGTTTACAAAATAAAAACGAAGAGGGGCCTGAACCTCTATTGTGGAGATCAAGTGACTTCTTGAAATGGGCAAAGCTATGCCCCAGTGAATCTGAAATTGGTCATGCTCTCATGCGTGTGGTCATGACAGGACAAGAAGTTCCCCGTGCTTGTGAGGTATTCTATGGTTTAACATGATAGATTAGTTCTGAAGTGAAAATCGATTAGTATCCCGAACTCACTCCATTCTTTCAGCATTATCTTCTACCTTTTTTGTCATTTTGCTTGCTAACTTGTGGAATGAGATAGTTCATTTATTTTTATTTTTATTTTTATAATGCTTCTAACTGATGTCTTACCTGATCCGTATTTTCTGATCATGCTGGTACCTTGTGCCATGCTGCTGTAATGGGTTAAAAAGGGTACAGAAACCTGGGACAAATTATTAGTTAATATGGTACAGTCCTTTCTGGTAGGTGAGCTGATTAATTGAGATCACAAGTTTTGGTGCAAACTTGTTTGACCAAGGATTTATTCAACTAACATATACATCTCAGGTTGAGATCCTAATACTGG
The DNA here is from genome assembly GCA_964058865.1 of Eleocharis quinqueflora. Classification (NCBI taxonomy): domain Eukaryota; kingdom Viridiplantae; phylum Streptophyta; class Magnoliopsida; order Poales; family Cyperaceae; genus Eleocharis; species Eleocharis quinqueflora. Next base: position 44,608 of record CAXKVX010001017.1, on the reverse strand, counting down.
CACACCACTTCTACACGAGCTCGTCATGCCTTGATGGCATAGATGTTTTGGTTACCTTTGTGGCTAACCGTGTAGAATCGTATGTTCTAGAGGATGATTTCTCTTCGTTGGCACGGGTTGTAACTGGAGTCACCAATTTCCATTCTTTCTCCTTCATTCTCGATATTCTGATAGAAAATGGGCAGCTTGAGTTGCTGCTTGAGAAGTACTCAGCTGCAGCAGAGACTGCCACTGGTTCTGTCGCAGCAGTTAGAGGGTTTCGTATGACTGTGCTCACATCTCTCAAGCGCTATAACCCTCATGACCTTGATGCTTTTGCAATGGTACGTGCATTTGTCACCTTCTTCTTTTGTTTTTACTTGGCCTCTGGTTCATACAAGTGCAGAAAATTTATAGGTCCTAGACGCCTTCCTATAGAATTTGCAGAAATAGGCTGGACCTATAGGTAAAAATAAAAAATAAAAGTCAAAATTTAATGCTCAAATCATTCTGTAAGTTTCCACTAACATCAGCATTGCCATATTGTACTAAAAGGGTTCAGTGTGTCATGATGTGTCAAAACTTGCTTCAATTGAATTAGCCTAACCATTTTTTTGAGCAAATTAGTCTTAACCATTTTTATTTTCAAATGATACTTCAAGAGCATGAATATAAACTTCTTTGCAAATCTGTAACAAATAAGTTTTTTGTCTCCTTTATTTAGTTTGTCACATTCCAGAAATGAATATGCGGGTCCTCAATAAAAGGAAGTTTGTCACATTACTGAATGCGGAAGAACATTCTTTTCTTTAAAGCTGATAGTCTTCTTTGCAAAACTCTCTTTCTTCTGATGTGCATACTTCTATCCATATCGGATTTCACACTACAGGTGTACAACCATTTTGACATGAAGCACGATGCAGCCACTCTTCTCGAGTCCCGATCAACAAATCGCATACAACACTGGCTATCTCTGAGGGACCGTGACCGCCGGGAACAGTCAGGTGAGCTCCTAGACTCAATGTGCAACCTGATTGAGGCTGGCCAGACACTCTCAACAATCGATGCAGGTCAACGAACTCATTCTGCATGTGCGCGAGCTTCACTGCTCACACTCCAGATCCGAATCCCTGACCTCAGATGGGTCCAGCTGTCAGAGACCAATGCAAGACGAATCCTTATCGAGCAATCGAGGTTTCAGGAAGCTTTGGTTGTGGCTGATGCCTATGATCTCAACCAGCCTATGGAGTGGGCCCCAGTCTTCTGGAACCTGATGCTGAAGCCTGATCTGATGGAGCAGTTTGTGGCTGAGTTTGTGGCTGTTTTACCATTGCAGCCATCCATGCTTCAAGATCTGGCCAGGTTTGTTTTATACCAGCAACTGATAGTGAGTACAGTAAGTTAGGGTTTGAAGTATGTTTATTGTGAAGGTGACTCTCTTGATGATTTTCATTCCTTAAAGCATTTGGGAAAACTGGCTTCATAAATATTTTTATTTGTCCTATATTGGTGATATATATCTATATATTTTTTTAATAAAACATTAGCTTGATGTTAATATATAATATGTTTTTTGGAGAGGACGATCAGGGGATTCTTTTGCTTCTTTGCCTAGCTTGTCCGGCTTCTTCGTTTAATATGCTTTACCAATCTTAGATGCTGAACACTTGCTGAAGCTCAATCTAGTTATAATTGGCCTTGATAAAGAGAGCCAACTTGGACACATGGAGGACCAGCCAAAACTTTGACCCATACAAAATGGTGCTAAGCTGACTTAATGTGTCTTCAAATGTATTTGAAGAACCTAAATAATTACTAACAAGCCCTTCTGCCTGTGATGATAGGTTTTATCGGTCAGAGGTGACAGCTAGGGGGGACCAGTCACATTTTTCAGTGTGGCTTTCTCCAGGAGGTTTGCCTGCTGAATGGGTGAAGCATCTCAACCGGTCATTCAGGTGTCTTTTGAAAAGGACGAGAGATTTGAGGGTCAGGATGCAACTTGCAGTGCATGCGACTGGATTTGCAGATGTGGTTGAAGCCTGCTTGAAAATGCTGGATAAGGTTCCTGACAATGCAGGCCCACTTGTCCTGCGCAGAGGTCATGGGGGGGCTTACCTTCCTATTATGTGATTGCGTCTTACTTTTTGCTGAAAACTTCGTAGTGGCTGCCAAGGATTTGTTATTGCTCTCTCTCAAGCTTGCTGCGGTTGCCAGGATTGTAAATTATGGTTTCATACACTCTTTCTCAAATATTTGAAAACGGTTTGACAGCCGCTCTCTTTTTCTCTGCTTTGGGAGATGATTTTGCATATGTATATGTATAGGAGTCTAGTGAGCCGAATTTTGCAACTTCATTTAGGCTGCGGATCTCAAAGTTTTGTCACTAATATTTTCCTTTTGGCAGTTCTTCCTTTTTTAACTATAGATATACTAAGGAACATTTTTGTACGGGAGGCCTGCTGCTGTAGACACGGGCGGATTTAAGATCTTGGATAAGATCTATAATTTTTTTCGAGGAAGGAGGTAAAATAATGTAGATTTTTAAATATACATGGTTATTTTGCAAAAAAAAAAATTAACAAATTGTACAAATATATTTTATTTTGCAAAAAAAAAAATTTAGGCGGGAATCTTGCTTCCGCTCCGGTAATATATTGAATTTGACCTTGTGTAGACGTGCTTTCAAGTTGCATAGATATTACCAACTTTAGTGTTCCGACAAAATTTCTCATCTCTGTTATATATTAAGCATCAATGTTGTCTTGATTCGGTAACGGTTGAGATTTTTCTCTTAACTTTCGAAGGATGTTCTGTTTTATAATTTACGACACTATGTGTGCTTTTGTGGGAATTGCATCTCTTGCTCGTAAATCTCTGCTTGCTTTCCTGTTTGTTTCAATCTGAACTGTTCAAAATTCATCTAACGGTCAAAGTATCTGTCCTCTGAATTAAATCACAATCGTTCGTGGCGATCGAGTGGTCGGATCAAAGACAAGTGGGGAAACAAGCAGGAATTTACGAGCAGCAGATTCGGACCCGCTTTTGTGTGTAGAAGTTGAAAATTCTTCTCTGTCGTGTTTGTTATCGCGTTTGTTACACAAAAGTCCTATTTCACTACCATTATTTCTCCTCCTCTTCACTCATTCCTAACTTAAGCAGTCGCTCCAAAGTTCAAACCCATCTACTTTGTCCCTCTCTCTACGTCGCCTTCGATCTCTATCTTTTCCCCTTTTCAAAACCACTCTTTGTCGGCGCATCTGATCTCTCTCCCTCTCTTCATTCGTATAGACATACAACTTGTCTACACCCTTAAATCCCTTTATCCCAATCGTCAATCTCTCTTCGTCTGTCCCTCTCCCAAATCCAAGAAATAAAGATGGCTGAAAGCAAGTTGGGTCGCACGCTTGACCTACCCTCTGATGAAATCGCTCCGCAACAAAGGTTGATTCGGTCGCTCTTTCCAATTTTATTAATTTTTCATGCGAAAGTTTATTTTCTGGACGAAGAGACGCTTGGTTGCTTAATTGCTTCGAGTTTCTTTTCAAATTTGATTTTTGGAGTAGATCGAGCTAAAAGGGATTAATTGCGATCTTAAGGCTGCTTAAATTGATATTGATGTCTGTCTTTAGGTTTTCTTTGTCTTTTTAAGTTTATACAAAAAAACCTGTTGTTTTCTATGTATCCACTGGTAATAAGTTGAAGGTTGTTAGGATCCATCCTATTTTATTCAGGATCAGTATTTTTTCTGTTTTATTTTGCAATTTGTATCAGAAAACACTAGCTCATATAGCTTCGTCCAATTTTATCAGCAGACTTTGCGTTTTTCTCTTACAAAATGGTTCTTAGGTTATGTTTCATTCTATTCAATATAGTCCTTCAAACACCTAAGGCGGCATAGAACAAATCATTCGTCAGCTATTATTTCATATATTTAGACAAGGACTTCTATTAAAATATTTTGCCAGAAAACGTCAATTTTGTTGCAAAGATCAGCAAGGCTTGCCTTTTGGCCATCTCCCTACTTGGATGTATTCGGTGAAGAGGTAATTTTTTTTTTAATTCGCAGATAAAAATGAAATAAAAAACCCAGAGTAAAACAAGATTATCATATACCCAGTTACAATTTGTGTGGTGCCTTGATCAAACATGTAATTGTAAGTATGAAATATCTGATCATGATGTTACTGTTATCGGATTACCAGTACTATACTATTACATGACATGTTTCTTTAATAGATATGAAATTATTTTATTCTTACTGGTACTATACTGTTACATGACATGTTCCTTCATAGATATGAAATAACATTATTCTATTCTTGATTCATCATGTTTATGAAATGAGGTATTGATTTGTAATTAGTTGGTTTCACTGAAAACATTTTCTTTTGTACACTATTTATCTATTTGACTATTTTCTTTTGTACACTTCGTATAATGTGTTGTGCACGACACTAAGTCGAGAACTTGGTGTCTTGATTAGTACCGACCGGTACCAAACTGTTATGGTTTAGGTTGTGCTGCCTGGGTGATTCCTCGAAGGTGTGTTGTTCTTCTATCCATTCCAGTATAGTTAATTGTGAAATGGAATCAGTTTAGTGTTTAATTGAACATTATTGACCATTTGGGTAATCTCAGGGGTTGCTGGTACTCTAATGCTATGTTAAGTAATACTGTTTTGTAAAATTTAAATTATTGTTTAACAATTTTGATTGATGAGCTGTACTAAAGAAGCTATTATTGTGTTTTGATGTACTAAGAGCATCTCCATCCCTGAAACTCTTGGAGTTTCTAATCTGATGTTGCAGTTTCTAAATGAGTTTCAGGATTGTAGATGAGTTTCTTATTTAAATTTTTTTCTTTAGAGTTTCTTATTTAGCAACTTTGCATTAGAGTTTATAAACTTTGACGTGGCTTAATTATTGGCTAAAATTGATCGGTCTTTCACAACATTAGTAGTATTTGCTGACGTGACAATTAAGAAACTCTAACTTTTTAGTTTCAGGAATGGAAGGTATATAAACTAAATAATGATTAAATTTCTAAAACTGATGTGGCAACAATTTAGAAACTCTAAAAGTTTTAGGGGATGGAGATGCTCGAAAAAAGGCTTATTTTCTTGTAAAGTTTGTAAATATCTATTAAATGGTTTCATCATTCCTTGTTCATATTTGTTTTAGAACAATTTTTGTTAACTCAAACTATATTTGTATTTCATGATTTGTTTTTTTAGATTGTAATGGTGGTTGATGCCAGAGATCCATGTTTCTACCCATTCCAGCATAGTTAATTGTGAAATGGGATCAGTTTAGTGTTTAATTGAATATTATTGACCATTTGGTTAATTCATGAGTTGTTGGTACTCTAATGCTATGTCAAGTATTGTTTTGTAAAATTTAAATCATTGTTTTAGAATTTTGATTGATGAGTTGTACTAAGGAAACTATTATGGTGTTTGAATGTACTAGAGAAGGCTTACCTTTATTGTAAAGTTTGTAAGTATCTATTAATTGGCTTCATCATTACGTGTCCATTTTTTAGAATAATTTTAATGAAAATACAAACTCAAACTATATTTGTATTTTCTACTTTTTTTAGATTGTAATGGTGGTTGATGTCAAGGATCCCTTGTTCTACCGCTGCCCTGATCTCAAGGCATGGGATGTCATTTATGCCCTTGCTTTCTTCTTTAGTTTTTTGTTCTTTTATATTCCCTTTAGAAAACATAGAAGGTATTTATCTTGGATTTTATTTGTGGAAATGTTTATGTTTTGAATATAAGTTAAAACACAAGTATCTGAAAAATTCTTATTGTGCTTCTTTAAGGAAAGGCTAATGAATTTTCATCATTTGAACCATTCTTTGATTTGATGTTTTACATTGTCTTATTGATATATTTCTAACATTATTTTTCAAATATTAGAGCTAAATTCATCTTTAATGATTTAAAGATTTACTTATAATTCTTATGTTCTTCCTTGATATTGATTGGTGACATCTCATGGAATAAGTTGATTACGAGCTGCTTATCTCCTACAAATTGATGTTTGAAGGAACTATGTGGGTTCTACGAATAGTTTGAGAGGTCTTGAAATAAGATGGTTTCATTTCTATGCTAAATCCAAATTGTGAGATGTTTAAAGTTATTTAATTTAGATTGAGTAAATTTGAATGTTGAATCGACTTTTCGTCAATTAATTTTATAACTTTTGCTTGAGTATTGTAATTTTTTTATTGAGTACATAGTACCAGTCCGTAATAGTAAGGCTAATTTGGTGCAGTGGCACCGAAATTGAACCAGTACAGACACAATTTTCAAGTAAGCGTGAACTATCTTCACTGAATTAACGATGTTGCTTGATTTGATAATAAAGCCTAGCTTGGTGTATTTTTCAATTTTTGGTGTGTAGTCTTTATCTAATCAGATAAAAGTTGAGGGCTTTAGTGGACTTGATATTAAGTTGAAAATTGATTCTTTTTGTTTTCTTAGATAATTTCTCGTCTTTTCTTGATAGTTATTATAGATATCATATTTTTTATTTTGTGTAGCTAAAGCACATGTGAAATTTCTTATTTTATCTTTTTTATGGTAGAATATGTTCCTATTTGTTACTATATTGATTTAGGTGAAATCAAAGTTGAACCAAGAGTGCAACCATTATGTTACTCTGACTATTTCTTTTTTTAGCATTAAATTTGGAATCCAGTGGCGCTAAATTAAAATGGGACACACAAGAGTTCGATAGATCAACTTTATTGGCAATATTTGTTATCCTTTTTTCGGAGCAAAGACTTGACCTAGAAGAATTTTCTAATTAACAACATGTAAAACATTACTATATATATCAACATTTGAGTTTTAAGATAGATTTGTAGCGTTATCATTTACCAAGCATAGCTGAAAGTAACAACAAAAATTCTCCTGTTACATGTCACCTTAATTAGAAAGAAGAGTGATTCCTATATTTATTTTTATCTTCAGAAAGGTTTCAGACATGTAGGGAAGGCTTGTGCAGCTAAGATTCTTTCACGAAGAAAGAAAAACAAACAAACACTGCTTCTAAATTCTTTTTATTTTAACATTGTTTTGTGGTCTTTCTCAATATATATCTCAATTTTCCTTCTAATCTGATATTAAATTTCCTATTCTCCCAAGTGACTTTTTGGCCTTCTCAGAAAGGTAGTAGTCGTCAAATGTGTTCGAGTTACGCTTCTCTAGGTTAGATTTTGCAGCTCTTCTTCATTCTAATAATATTATGCTGAGGTTCTATTTTTTTACTTTTTTGTTCTAGTAAATTAGTAGGATTTTTAGTGTGTTTTAATTTAATTGTGCGAGTTGTAGGTACTATTTTCTGTTTGATTCCTTTCGGTGTCGTACAAGAGGCAATATCAGTCAGCTGGGTGTGACAAACGCTTCTTTGGGCCAAAATTTACAATCCTTTTTCATTTTAATAATATACTTGAGGTGCTGGCTTTTAAATTTTTTTTTTTTGTTTTTGGACAATTAGTATTGGATTCTGCTTGTGTTCTTATCTAATTGTGTCAGATGTGGATTGAAATATATGTTCCTTTTCTTGTATTAAGGGGCTTCTGAAGCTATATTCAATTAGTTTGATTGAATACATTCAAATTGGTAGATCAAATTCAATCAGTGATAAGACAAAATTATATACTAGAATTGTAGGGTATTTTGTAGGGTATTTTGTGTAATTTAAGTCAAAGTCCGGTAAATTTAGGTCAAAATACTCAAGTTTAAGTCTCAAGTTCAAGTTACTGCCCTAGAATTGGTTTACAATGTAGAAAATAGGTAATGGAATCACAAGAAGCTATTTCTGGACACCTGGAGCAGTTGGGAGCGAGATCAGAAAGTTACAGGATTCATTACGGTCGTATTCAACCTTCATTACGGCTGTAATCACCGCATCCCGAGACTGCAGATTCCAGAACTTAGCCAAAACCTCTTCATATCAACCCATTACGGCTATAACCAGTACCCGTTATGGCCGTAATGACCTTATCCCGAGACACATAATCCCATTACTTAGCCACCATAAAGAGCTAATTACATCCATTACGGCCGTAATAAGTTCTCATTACAGTCGTAATGGTGTTTTCCCGAGAGACCATATTTCAGGACTTAGCCAGTTTCAGACTCAGAAAACTTGATTACGGCCGTAACCAAAACCCATTACGGTCGTAACCAGAACATGACTTAGTCAATTTCAGCCTCATAAGAGTTCATTACGACCGTAATGACCCTTCATTACGGCCGTAACCAAAACCGACAATTCCCAGAATAGATCCCACAACCATATTCTTGGCACGCTCTGCCATTTTTAGCACTCATTACGACCGTAATGATCGTCCATTACGGCCGTAACCAAAGTCGGCAGAGCAGTTCAGTTTATTTTGGGAAGTTTACTAGAGGTTATTTAGGGATTCGTGTATTCTTGTATAAATAGGAGGGTTCAAATCTGTTTAGAAGATGCTTTGAAGAGATAGTTTTCCATTACACTTTTTGGGAGAAAGAGAGAGATTTTGGGGAAGAAAGAGAAGAAGAAGAAGGAAGAAGGAAGAAGGAAGAAGAAGAGGAAGCCATTATAGACTACATCATCCACTTTGGTTTATTCTTCCAATCCTTCTCTTGTTTTCTTTTACTTAGTTGTATTTTCATGGCCATCAATGGCTAATTCTCCATTAGGTTTTTAGAGAGACTTGAAACTTGGCTTGTATCTTACTTGGTATTATGATATGATGATCGTTTTTGTTATTATGGCTTGTGCTTGTTTTTATTGCTTATTGTGATCTTGATCAAATTGCATACTTAGAATTTAATGGTTGTAATTGAGAAATTGAATTGTTAGATCCTGACCACAAGTAACAAGGTAGATGGTAATCTAAGTACCAAAACGTGACGATTGTCATCTATAGGCCAACTTAATTGAATTGAATAATTGTACCAAGTACCGAGAGGTGAATTGCAATTGTTTAAGTAGATTAAGGCAATTAGAACTTAATGAGTTTAGACTAGGATGACCAAGTACCGAGAGGTGAAATTGTTCTAGTTTAGATATGATATTAACATAGAAATATCTCTTAGTACCAAATTTGTTAATTGCGCCTCCATAATACAAAAACAAACCTTTAATTGACCAAGTAGATATAAACAAGTGGATAGAAATCCTAGAAACCTAAGCCTCTCATCTTAATTCTTCAAGTATTAATTGATTTACTTAATCTCAAAATTGCATAACACCAAACACCAAACTTCTACTTTACAACAAAACTCAACATCTTGCTTTTAATTTCTTACTTAGATTAGAATTATTAGAATTTGATAACTAAATCCAACTTGTCTCTGTGGATTCGATCCCAAAGTACTACAATAGACGGTTGTAAATTTACAACCTCTATCTAGCAACTATGGTTAGTAAAACTCACATCAATCAACTGCTAACTTGATGTCTCTTTTTTTTTTATTTGGTTGTTTCTTGTTTGTTGGTGTGTTTAATTGCTAAGTACTTGGATGTATTGATGTGTTTAATTGCTAAGTCAGATACGTTAGATGTATTGATGTGTTTAATTGCTAAGTACTTGGATGCTTGTTGGTGAATACAAATGCACAACAAATTCATTGTTCCAAATAATGTTGTACTCCCTTAGACAAACAGTATTATACAAATATAGCATATTCATTTAGTCCCTCAGACAAATAGTTTTATACATAACAAATTCATTTGTCCCTCGCAAATAGTTATATACAAATTAACAGCTCGATTGTCTCACCGGTTAATTCTCTCAAATTGCACTAATAATAATTATAAGAATTTTATTCCACTCATCCTTTCAAGTCTTGTAATAATATAATTAGGATATTGAAACATTTCAGGATGACTGAAGTACATAAAGTAAGCAAAGATCAATTGTGCTTAATACTTTTTCAAATAATCTACTTAAATATAAATTATGCGACCGTATATCTGCTCATTGGAAAATAAAAGTTCATACAACAATCAAAACTCGTTGCAATACACGCCACGCCCACTCTGCCTTCACGCTCTAAGTTTCATGACGTCGCTGCAATACGCATGACACCGCTCTGCCGCTGCACGCAGCAAGACGTCGCTCCGCCGCTTCAGGCTTCACGCTCCAATCCGCGTGCCGCCGCTACAAGCCACATGACTAGTTCCGCTGTTGCACGCCGCATAATGTCGCGCTCCGCCACTTCATGTTTCACGCTCCAAGTTTCATGACGTTGTTGCAATCCACATGACATCGCTCTGCCGTTGCACGCCGCAAGACGCCGCTTTGTCGCTTTCCGCCTCATGTTGTATGACGCCGCTCCGCCGCTTCACGCTTCACGCTCCACGTTGCTTCACGCTTCATGCTCCACGCCGCTTAACGCTTAACGCTTCACGCTCCACGCCGCTTCACGCTTCACACACCATGCCGTTGCAAGCCGCATGATTAGCTCTGTCGCATTATGCCGCTCCGCCACTTCACGCTTCACGCTTCACGCTTCACGCTTCACGCTTCACGCTTCACGCTCCAAGTTTCAGAAAGTCGCTGCAATTCGCATGACACCGCTTCGCCGTTGCACGCCGCAACACGCACTCTCCCGCTTTACGCCTCATGCCACATGAGTAGGTACATTTACATTCAGCGATATTGATTTTTTCAATTTTTATGAAAAAATACTTTAGTAAATTTTGTTTTCTATTAAATAATTTTCTTTCGTTATTGTGCACGGACACGTTTACTAGTATTTGTAATAATGATTTGCATAAGAAGTGCATAGAGGTGAGAGTAGCAGCTAAGTCTAGTCACCAAATGTTACTGGAGGGTTACTCTTTTTTTGCTTTAAAATTGCATGGGACTAATGCTTCACATATACTTGTGTTATATTATAATATAAAACAGATTCACATAAAAGATCGAATGAATTCTTTAAAATGTGAAACACATTTTTTTTCAAAAGGGAAATACTTGAATTCTTGTGAGCACTGAGCAACAAGAATCAAATTAAATAAACCCTTGTACCTTCTAAAACTTGGAGCTGGCTCACTCAACAGAGGCCACCAGAGGCCACCAGTCTGAGTCCTTTCACCAATTCATTCATTGTGTTGGCTCCTAAACGAAGCAACCCGAAAGCAGTGAATGATTATAGGCCAATTAGTTTGGTGTCTAGCATTCATAAACTATACTCGAAAATCATGGCAGCAAGGTTGAAGCCGATGCTACAGAGCCTCTTGTCTACAACTCAAACTAGTTTTCTCCAGGGGTGTAGCATCACTCACAGATTTTTATATGCCCAACAAGTTCTGCAATCGATGGCCAAGTTGAACAAACAGGTGGCGGTATTCAAAGCTGACATTTGTAAAGCGTTTGATACCTTGGATTGGTCCTTCCTGTCACAATGCCTTATAGCACGAGGATTTCCAATCAGATGGGTGTCTTCGATACAATGTAATTTGCTTCAGGGACGTTCCAGAATAATTTTACACTCGGTAGCGGGCAAGCCAATCCATCTAAGGCGAGGAGTGAGACAGGGTGACCCGTTATCTCCGTATCTCTTCAATTTGGCAATGGATGTTCTAGCTGTTGTCCTAAACAATTTCTTTAGTTTGACGATTTGTAAAACAACTTGAATTTAACCGTTTATCTTGTTTGAGTTTATTTTAGATATTTGAATGAGCATACTAGCAAACAAGAAGCGAGAAGAGCTCTACACATCTTAGAAGCTTGAACAACTAAGATAGAAGTTTAGAAGCAAGCAAGAAGCATGATGGATGGCATGTCGTGTCTTAGGTTAAAGTTCTATATGTTTAAAATCATTTAAACAATTGAATTCGAGCTTGAGAATAGCAAGAAATATAGTTTGTTGTACTCACAATTACATAACCGTGGACCACAGTCTGTAACTGTGAGTACAGTTACATAACGGTGGCCACAGTTGTGTAACAGTGCAGAATATCAATGTACAGTTACGCAACGGTGGGCACAGTTGTGTAACGGTGGCCTGAAATTCAAAAGAGACAAACCTAACGGTCATATTTAAGTCACAGTTACGTAACAGTGACTCACAGTTACGTAACGGTGAGCTGCGAAAAAAGCCATAAAATCCAGATTTGAGCCATTATAAAAGGGGACTCTCTCCCCTTTCTCTTTCAACCATTCTAAACCCTCAAAATAAACCAAAAAGAGCTGCCACCATTGTTGAGAAATCAAAACCTTGCTAAATCTCTTCTAAGCTCAAATTCTCTTGTTTAATTGAATCAAAACTATTGTGAGAGTTTGAGAGTTATATTCTCATCATTAAATCATCTATTCGGTTACTATTATTTTGGCCTTGTGTCTCAACCTTTGTGTGTAAGAGGGCAAGGTTCAAGCTTGTACAAGACTTTCGTGTGATAGTAAATCGGCTCAACCCTATTACCAAGTCGGGGGGGGGGTTGGGAGTCCCGGAGAGTAGGATCGTCAATATTCGAACTCCGTTAAAATCTTGGTGTCACTTGTGCCGAATCTTTGTTTGCAATCTCTAAACTCCTCCTTTTTACTTGAGCTCAATATTTCGTATTTAGAAATTGTTAGTGCATAATTTGTAGTAGATTTGGTGAAATTGCAAAGTGGTCCCTAGAATTGTATTGAATTGTCTAATTAGGGATTAGTGAATTGTCATTTGAGTTGGCCATTTGGGAAGTTGGTTGAATTGCTAATTGAAATCATTTTAGACATTTGGATTAATTGATTTACGCTTCCGCAAGTTAGAAATTGATTGAATTGTTGAATTGTACTATTGTGCATTGAAATTGAAAGTGAGAAAATCGCAATCAAGTCTCTAGTTCTTAGTTAAATCGAAAAATTGACCATAACCTAGGCCGCCTAGGTTATCACTAGCTACATGGATTATGAGACTCAGTGAGACAAATTTCATCAGTCCTCCCTTCGCTGGCTGTAGAAATTGTTTGTTATATGCCGACGACACACTGTTTTTGTTAAAGCCTACAAGCCAGCAAATGTCCAACATCAAAATGGCAACTTCCATATTTGGTATGATGTCAGGACTTAAGATTAACCTTGCCAAATCAGAGTTATTAGTCACTTCCTCTAATTTGTCTCTCACAAGGAGCCTTGCGGCAGTGCTCGACTGTAATGCAAGCCAATTTCCCATGCGCTACCTTGGTCTGCCTTTATCAGACAAAAAAATCAGAAGATCAGACTTCAAGCCAGTCATTAATAAATTCTATTCTAAGCTAGCTGGTTGGAAAGCTTCCATGCTGATGGTAGCGGGGAGAATTGTACTAGTTAATTCTGTCATCTCTGCGCTCCCTCAATACTACATGGCTGTGTTTAAATTCCCAAAATGGCTCCTCAAAAAATTGGACAAGATAAGGAGAAGCTTCATCTGGCATGGTATCACAAATGAATCTGATACTAAAAGAGGCATGTATATGGTTAACTGGAAACTAGCAACACGCACAAAAGAAGCATGAGGGCTTGGAATTAGGGACCTTGAGACCTCTAATGCTGCTCTATTGTTGAAGTGGTGTTGGCTATGGGCAAAAGACTCAAACGCTTGGTGGAAAGAAGCCACACCGATGCTGCATCAGCATCTCAAGCCATGGCTATATATGGATTGCTCTCCTTTCTGGAAGGATATTGGCAAGATTGCTGCTATATTTCACAGCTCTGTCAGATACGCTATTGGGCAAGGCAACAGTGTGTATTTTTGGTTGGACAACTAGTTGCAAGAACCACTGCAATTCTCGTTTCCAAAATTATTCAAAGCTACAAGATTTAGGGAAGCATCAGTTGCCCAATACCTAAATGAGGCTCTTTGGCAGTGTGATAACTTTTCTCATGACGAGGACATGGAGAAAACATTCATGGTGCAGCTTTTACAACAAGTGACACTCCAGCATAGGGAAGATGATATCTGCTGGCTTAGAAATGCGCCACAATTCTCTGTCCAATCAGCATATAAGTTCATTGCTAAAGTTCTGGTTTTCGGTTGGTTTTCGCTTGGTAGCTGCTTCCATCTGGAAAATTGGGGGCCCGCCTAAAGTTCTGGTTTTCGGTTGGTTGCTGCTGTCAGATAAGCTAACTACGCTAGACAATCTCAACAAGAGGGGATGGTGCTTAGTTAATAGGTGTGTCATGTGCAAAAGTGATCGGGAATCCTCTCATCATTTGTTTCAATCCTGCCGGTATGCTGTGCAATTAAGAGACTATGTCTCGTCAATTTTTCAAAGCCGAACCGGTACCAGCTCTATTTACATGTCAGATCAGCTACACCTGCTGCTCACCTCTCACTTACAGAGTATATCACATAGAAGGCTGGAGCTGGTAACAAATTATGGTTTATGGAGAGAACGTTGTAGACGAACATTCTCAGGAAAAGAACAGACAATTGTTGAACTAGCTAGAGAAATGGTTCAGGACTTGCGCTGCTGGTACGATAAATCTGATATTGAGGCAACGAAATACAGGGGAATGTTGCATTCATTAGTTCAATGAGGGCTGTTTAAGACTGTGTAATTAGTGAATCTCACCTTGCTTTCTCTTTTCTTTTTCCTTTTTTCTTTTTTCCTTTCCTTCTTCTCTTATTTCCTTAATTTTCTTTCTTGTAAATAACTTCTTCTTGATCACTAGGTGGTCAACTTTTCTTTAATAAAATTTGGAAGCTTGACCCATCTTTTCTTCAAAAAAAAATTATATGAAACTTGATTGGAATACAAATTGAGAAGGTTCTCAACCTTTTTCTAAAAGAGGCTTTAGAAGACATCACTCACCTCACCCACGTGCAGGCGTGCAGCCCAGGTAGAGGGCGCGAAGGAGGGACCTACACATTCCCGACCAGAAACGTGGCGCTATGCTATTGGGTCTCACTGCTCATGGCACTTGCATCTCTTTACCGCTCCGTCGACCCACGACGGGACCGATTTTAAATTGTTCTCACCGGTCACGAAATTGGTGCTTCTCCGTCAATTTCAAGGGATTATTCTCTCGTGATTCATCGAATCTACCCGATTCTCTCCGCTGTGGATCTTTTTGCGCTTTAGGAATGGCAAATACGGAAAATGAAGGGACTGAAACGAAGAAGACCATCGATCAATTCCCGGAAGAAGCAAGGAGGATTCTCCTAAACCTAGCTTCGGAATGGAGCGACGTGTCAGCGGGCGCGTCGCCGGAGGTGGTGCAGCTCAAAGGAGCGATGACGAACGAGGTGTACCAGATCAACTGGCCAGCGGTGGGACCCTCCAGGCGAGTGATCGTAAGGATCTATGGCGAAGGTGTCGATGTGTTCTTCGATCGAGAGATGGAGGTACGAACCTTTGAGTGCATGTCGAAGCACGGACAAGGCCCGAGATTGCTCGGCCGATTCGCTAGTGGTCGTGTTGAAGAATTTATTCATGCTAGCGTATGTTGATTTCTTTTTAAATTTTAATGATTCTCCATTATTTTGCTGAAATATTATACTGGACAGAATTGGTTTGCGTTAATTGAATTCGTGGAATGGATGGGGGTGCATGATTGGTCAGGTAACCAGATGCATGCAGGGATAATTTCACATCTGATCCTATAAAACCAAACTATCAATGATCTCTGCTCCCACAAATGAGAAGCATCTTACCATGCCTCTAGCATGTTAGAAATTATCCCTTATTCCCCTCATCTGGATTTTCAAAACTGCATAAGTTCCCTTTATTTTTATGGATTGATGAATACTGGAAATGAGGGTAATTTGGGTACTTTTTAGATTGTTTGTCTGGCTGGTATTTCTGTGTTTTGTAGGGTTTGCTACATGCATAATAGTCCTGATTTGCAATTGGTGAGATAAATGGTGTTCCCATTTTGCTGGGTTCCATAATGGCATTCCCTTTTTGTAAGAGTAGGCAGAATTCAGAAATGCATGTAACTATTGTTGTTTTACCAGACTTTGTCAGCAGCTGACCTGCGGGACCCAGAAATATCATCACTCATAGCAAGTAAGTTGCAGGAGTTTCATAATCTTGATATTCCTGGTCCAAAAGATGTTCTTCTATGGCCTAGATTGAGGTTTGTTTTTCCTTATCTTTTTAGTTGTGTTTTTCTTATTTATTAATAAAAATATTCGCCATTAAAGTCTTCGCCACAGTTTACAGTTATGTTGTGACCAAATTGTAAATTTATTTTTGTTCTAGTTTCTTTGTTGTGTTTAAATAAGTCCTACCGTTTGATTCATGGTTTATTGAGATAACAAAGTGCAAATCAGGTCTTATACAAGTGCATTCTAATAAAACATTAGATTATTTTTTACAAATATGCAAAATTTAATTTGATGCATAGGAGTTGGACCAAGGAGGCAATCAATCTGTGCACAGCTGAAGAGGTGAAGGAATTTGGCTTAGAGAAAATAGAGGAGGAGATAAACATGTTAGAAAGGGCACTGTCAAGGGATGGTGAGAGAATAGGGTTTTGCCATAATGACCTGCAATATGGCAATATCATGATAGGTGAAGAGACCCGTCAAGTCACTATCATTGTAAGTTACCTTTTTTTCCTTGGGAATTCTTTTGTGTAGACCTCCTTCTCCTTGTTCAAAGTTGCAACCCGCCACCTTGTTTCCAATGTACGAAGAAGCCAACTGCAAGAGAGTAGGGTTACATGAACATTTTTCAAGTTAATGAGGGCAATGTTGTTCGTCTTTTCTCTCTGGCCATGAAGTAAAGTCTTGTATTGATTGGGTTACATAACCCTGCCCCCTTCTTTTCATATTTTAATCCTTTTGAAATTTCTTCCTTTTGTACCAAAATAAAAATGTTATTCATTTGGTCATTCGAATCAGGCAAGCTTGATTTTGTTTAGGGTAAATTCAAAGCACCAAGGAAAGGTAACTGTTGCAGATTTTACTTAAAGATTGGCTCCTTTCGTTTGATAAGTAAGATTTTAGGTAAATGCAAGTTGCCTTTTGCTTTTTCTAGAAGAATCATTGAGATTCAGCTTTGACACGAAGAAAGCAGGAGCTAATCTTTTATGTAATACTGGTGCACTTAAACTTATGTCAGTGGTAGTGGTGCAGAGGTGTACTGTCAGTTACAAATGTTCCTTCTGTTCTATTGTTTGAAATATTTGTTCTAAAAAAATTAATTGCAGGATTACGAGTATGCAAGTTTCAATCCAGTTGCATTTGATATTGGTAATCATTTCTGTGAGATGGCTGCTAATTATCACACTGATGCACCTCACATCTTGGACTTCTCCAAGTATCCTGGTTTGTATTTTTTTTTTTATTTTTGTTACTTTCTATTTCATATATGTCCTTTTCTTTTCTAACAAATTGACATTTTTAAAGAAACTTTAAGGAGTAGTCGAGTTTAAGTAGCATGTTTTCTTCTGTTATTAGATGTGGAAGAGCGTAGAGAATTTGTGAAGTCATACCTCAGTTCTTCAGGTACTTTTAAATTTTTTTTTTGAGGACTTGGTAGTAGCTACCAAAGGTACTTTTATTTTAATGATCGATATTTCTAGTTTAAAAAAAGTTGATTCTACGTACATTAATTTTATTTTTGTGGAAGGTGAACCTCCAAATGACGTTGAAATTGGGAACTTGGTCGAAGAAATAGAGAAGTATGCTCTTGGTAGTCATTTATTCTGGGGACTCTGGGGCATCATATCTGTAAGTGACATTTTATCAAATTCCATGTTTTCTCTTCTCTCTCAAGTTCTTTATTGACTTTTATGTGTCTGTAGGAGCATGTGAGTGATATAGATTTTGACTACAAGGAGTATGCGATACAGCGTTTCCAACAATTTAGGCTCATGAAACCTGTGGTGTTAGGATCTTAGATTATGATCTACAACCTTATAGAATTTTTTTTTTCTTGTGTAGTTCTCAGTAATTTTATTAATTCGTTTGACTCTGTGCTTGTTAATTATCACAATTGAAGTTGGTGTCTCCAACAGCTTTTATGAGAGGGAAGGAGAATACATTTTTCTACTTCAAATATTCATTATTTGTTCTGATATGGCCTATAGGATGTGGTGCCTTGGAAGTAGTCGTTTAGTTCAGTAGCCAAATAGGTTCTTGAAGTAATGTAGTTTCCTAAAGGTACCGGGATGTGGTGCCTATAGATAGTTTCAATTGAAACTGGTGGCTTGACCACTTTTCAAATGGATGGTGCTATTTTGAGCGCAAATCTTCCAATTTTCAGAGCTAAGAGAATTTTCTTTTCATAATATCAGCATTGCCCTCCTTAATTACCTTCTTATTTCTTAAATTTAAATCCAGATCGCTGCCAATTAAGAAAGTTCATGCTATTGCTGTTTAATTGCCATAATTGCTCTTAAAAATGGTTAGATGCTCTTGGATGGTCTGTGTGAACTCTAAAACACTATGAAATCACATACACATCTAATGTATGATGTATTTCACCGCTAAATTTATTATACTCTTCTACCATAATAATGTTACCTGAAGAATCACATATTAACTTTATCCACACCGAACTATAAATACTGGAAGATAGTTATAGGGATTAATTTAGGTAGAATGCCAGAAGACATCTTATTTTTAAAATATAAAAATCACAAATTTAGGTATATCATATATATACTTAAAACTAAAAAATTATATGAATTTGCATCGGACTAACGTAGTATTTCATGCTCATACAAAATTGCATAAACTAATTCTTGGAGTTTACATAGTAAATAATGTTGGTTCAAACAAGCTCTTGTATTTACAAAACGATGTTGAATTTTACAAAGTTTTGTCTTTTGAGAAATTGTGTAGGTAATTTTCAAGAGGAGTTTTGAGGCTTCAAACGATATCTAATGGGCCTAAAAGTGATCTAGTACAAGCTAGCCCGGTACCGACTGTAGATTTCATCGTGAGCTTTCCAATGCCACGAAGAACACTGAAATCGGATTTACGAGTCAAAAGTTATGGTCGTTTGAAGACGAAGACAATCAAGCATGAAGATCAAGATCAAAATGAAGACATGCTTAGGTTATTTAGATTTTAGTTTATTTAAATTTGGATACAAAAGAGCAAGAAAATCCAAAACAAACAGGGTATAGCATTATAACGCTAAACTTGGCGTTATAATGCTAGATGTCCAAAATGGTAACTTCTGACCAAACCTTACATCGAACTGAGCGTTATAGCGCTATATTTGGTGTTATAGCGCTAAATTGCTGAAATGTTCAAACTGACTTTTAAAATAAAAATTGAATCAATAGAATTCCAAAACATCAAGAATATATCTTAGATATATTTTAAGTTTGGGAATAGGAAATTTATTTCATCAAAAACCTCATTTAAATTAGTTGCAAAATCATTCACACAAAGTTCCAGAGAGGTTAGCGTTATAACACTATATTTAGCGTTATAACGCCAAGGTAAGTTAAGATGCCAAAAACTGGCTAAGTACTAAATTTTTTGTAGGAATTTGGTATAGCGTTATAACTTATAACGCTAACTTTGGCGTTATAACGCCAGACAAATTCCAACGATCTAATTTCTTGTCTTGGCACTAGATAGCGTTATAACGCTATGTTTTGTACATAGCTTAGCGTTATAACTCTACCAGAAAATTGATTCCAACGGTCATATTTTTTTGTCCATATCCAAGATAGCATTATAACGCTATCTTTTCTATAGAAGATAGCGTTATAACATTATCTGGCGTAGAGGTGCTTTTGGGCAGCATTGTACCCTATATATCCTTCTCCCTCAACAACTGAAAGTTGTTGTTCTATCAAAATCAAAACCTATTCTGTCATTGTTGAGCTTAGTTCAAAATAGCCAAATCCTTGCTCTTTATCCCAAGTTTAATTAGCTAAATCTAATCTAGAGATTATAGAGAGTTGTTTGTTTGAGTGATTTTCTAGCTAAACCTTTTCATTTGGAAATTGTCAAATTGATTGTGTGTGTGTGTTTCCTTGAGCTCCACCGGAGTGTGTAAGTGTGTTCAAGGAAGTCGGCTCGATTCTCCACCGATGTGTGTAAGAGAGATAGAGTCCGGCGTTGGATTAGGGTTGGCGGCTCCACCGGTGTGTGTAAGAGAGCCCCAATTCCGAAGTTGTACGTTAAGCAAGCAAACTTTTGTTTAGTGGAGCGGATCGGGCTTGTTACCGCAAGAAGCGGGGGCATCGGGGACCCGGAGACGTAGGCGAGGCATTCGTGCAAGCCGAACTTCGTCAACACGCGATTGAGCATTTCTTTTCCTTTTCTCTATTTACATTTATCTCAATTCAATTAGTTTAAATTGCTTGAATTGTTTGTGAATTGAATTGAGTTGTGCTTGAATTGCTTGTTTAGAGAATTAATTAGAATTGCTTGTTGAATTGCATAAATTGAATTGTTTGCCATAGTTTGTGAAATTTGCAATTTAGGTCTCTATTTGATTGAACCGATAGAAATTAATTAAGTACCTAAGCCCCTAGGTTCTACAAATAAGGCCTTCCAAGTCTATTGTATTTAAAATTGAAAAATAATAATGCAAGAATAGTACAGATAGTTCAATATATCACCTCAAGTTTTTATTCAACAAAATCATCACAATATATATAAATGGTTCATGAGTTAGGCTATTTTATTTTGCAAAACATGATTGAATCGGTACGCACGCACTGTGGTTAGATGATATTAAGTCAGGTTATCTAGCAATTACACATTTGACAAATCGACTAAGTTATTCCTGACAAACTTCTTGAATAACTAATGGTTCTTTTCAGATTTTATTAGCCTTCAAGTGCTTTCTTTTGGTCCGGGGTTTAGATTATCAAATTCTGAAAATCAAACTCAAATTATAGAATACAAATAAATAAAAAGAAGCAAAACACAAACAACAATCGATTCAAAGTTTCATCTATTAGTAAGAAAGTTTTATGGATCTCCTAAAATCCTAGAGGGGTGATTAGCCTCTCATGGCAAAAGCAAATACAAGAGATACAACAAGGGGGAGAGAGAGAGGGAGCGAGTGAGAATAGAATATAAAAGTCGAAGAAAATCTCGTGAGTAGTGGAAACTGTTTCTTCTCCTTGTTCTTCAAGCTCTAGATCCAATTTTCCATCTCAAAAATCCTCCAGAAAGAAGAGCCAATTCGAAAAGAAGAGATTTTTCTGGAGGTGTCTCTTTTCAATTTAAACCCTAAATAGATTGGCATTTGAACCCAATTATTGCGGTCCGCAAATATTATTTGCGGCCCGCAAGGAGCTCTAGGAATTCAAATTTGGAGAAACAAAAAAAAATAGTAGATCTTTCTCTCATCTTTCTAAGGCATTTTGATCATCAAATACGAAAGCCTTTCAACAAAACACCACAATGCATCTTAGCCTGCTACAAGAAGTATTTCATCTCTAAGTACTTAATTAAAAGGTGGTAACCTTTCCAGAAAACACCACGAAACAGCTCAACCTACTAAGCGGATTTTTTCATGTTCGAGGTCATCATTTATGGACGGCAACCTTTTCAGAAAATACCACAATGGATCTTATCTTACTACAAGAAGTGTTTCTTGTCTAGGCATTTCATTTATGGTAGGTAATCGTTCAAGAAAAACACCACAAAACATCTAATCCAACTACGAGAAGAGTTTCTAATATCCAAGTACTTTATTAAAGGGTAATAACCTTTCAAGAAAACAACACAAAGCATCTTATTCTACTACGCTAGGTGTTTCATTTAAATGTGGTAACCTTTCCAAAAAACTACACGAAACAACTCAACATACTAAGCTACGTGTTTCATGTTTGGAGTCTTCATTTATAGGTGAAAACCTTTGCAGAAAATACACAATGCATCTTAGTCTACTCCAAGAAGTGTTTTCTATCCGTGCACTTCATTTATGGCAGGTAACCTTTCAAGAAAACACCACAAACTATCTTATCCTACTATGAGAAGAGTTTTAAATCTTCAAGTACTTTATTAAAGGGTAATAACCATTCAAGAAAACACCACGAAGCAGCTAAGTCTAGTATGCCAGGTGTTTATGGGGATAAACTTTCATAAAAATACCACAATGAATCTTAGCCTACTACAAGAAGTGTTTCATCTCTGAGTACTTCATTTAATGCTGGTATCCTTTCAAGAAAACACTACGAAGAATCATAGCCTTCTACCTTAGGTGTTTCAACTTTGAGTACTTCATTTATGGGTGGTAACTTCTCAACAAATACCCCCAAAGCATCTTAACCTACCGAGAGAAATATTTCATCTTTGAGTACTTGTGTGGTAATCTTTCAAGAAAACACCACGAAGTATCTTAATTACAAAGTTGTGTTTTATGTCTAACTACATTTTGGGTGCCAAACTTTCAAGAAAACACAACAATGCATCTTAACCTACTATAAGAGAAGTGCTTCTGATTTTAGTATATTTATCTATGGTAACCTTTCAAGAAAACACCACGAAATTTTTTAGCCTGCTACGAGAAGTGTTTCATCTTCAAATGCTTCATTTAAGAGTGGTAGCCTTTCATAAAACACCAAGAAGAAGCATATAAATGCACCCTAAGTGCATCATGTATGAGTACTTAATTTATGGGTGGTAATCATTCAAGAGAACACCACAAACATCTTATCCTTCTACCAAAAGTGTTTCTCATTTTAGAACTTAATTTATCGGTCGTAATCATTCAAGAGAACACCACAAAATATCGCAGCCTACAACGAGATGAGTTTCTTCTTCGAGTACTTCATTTAAGGATTGTAACATTTCAATAACACACCACAAAGAAGCAAAGAATACTACTCTTAAGTGTTTCATGTCGGAGTACTTCGTTTATGGGTGGCGACCATTCAAGAAAACACCACAAAGCATCTTATTCTAGTACGAGAAGTGTGTCTGATACGAGTACTTCATTTATAGGTGGTACCTTTCAAGGAAATTTCACAAAGCCTCAAAGCTTACTACAAGAAGTGCTTCGTCTTTGAGTACTTAATTTTAAAGGTAGTAACCTTTCATGAAAACACCACGAAGCAGTATAGTCTACTATGCTAGGCGCTTCATGGCTGAGTACTTTAATTATGAGTGAAAGTCTTTCAACAAAACACCACAATGCATCTTAGCCTACTACAAGAAGTGTTTTATCTCTGAGTACTTAATTAAAAGGTGGTAACCTTATCAGAAAACACCACGAAACAACTCAACCTACTAAGAGAAGTATTTCATGTCCGAGGTACTCAATTATGGGTGGCAACCTTTTCAGAAAATACCACAATTGATCTTAGCCTACTACAAGAAGTGTTTCTTGTCCGGGCACTTCATTTATGTCAGGTAACCTTTCAAAAAAAACCACAACTACGAGAAGAGTTTCTAATACCCGAATACTTTATTGAAGGGTAATAACCTTTCAAGAAAACATCACGAAGCAGCTTATTCTACTACGCTAGGTGTTTCATGGGCGAGTACTTCAATTATGGGTGAAAACTTTTCAACAAAATACCACAATGCATCTTAGCCTACTACAAGAAGTGTTTCATCTCTCATAGTATTTCTACTATGAGAAGAGTTATTAATCTTCAAGTACTTTATTAGAGGGTAATAACCATTCAAGAAAACACCACGAAGCAGCTGAGTCTAGTACGCTAGGTGTTTCATGACCACGTACTTTGTTTATGGGTGATATGACCTTTCATAAAAACAACACAATTAATCTGAGCCTACTACAGATGTGATTCATCTCTAAATACTTCATTTAATGCTAGTATCCTTCCAAGAAAATATTACGAAGAATCGTAGCCTTCTATCATAAGTGTTTCATCTTCGAGTACTTCATTTATGAGTGATTACTTCTCAACAAAGCACCCAAAGCATCTTAGCCCACTGAGAGAAATGTTTCATCTTTGAGTACTTCATTTAAGGATGGTAATCTTTCAAGAAACCACCACGAAGCAGCTTAAACTACTAAGCTAAGTATTTTATGTCTTACAACATTTATGGATGCCAAACTTTCAAGAAAACATCACAATATATCTTAGCCAACTACGAGAAGTGTTTCTGATACGAGTACTTTATTTATAGGCGGTAACCTTTCAAGAAAATACCACAAAAAGGTTAGCATACTACGATAAGTGATCTTCAAGTATTTCATTTAAGCGTGGTAACCTTTGACTAAAACACCAGGAAGAAGCATAGAATATCACTTTAAGAGCTTTATATCTGAGTACTTCATTTATGGGTGGTAACAATTCAAGAAAACACCACAAACATCTTATCCTACTACCAGAAGTATTTTTGATCCGAGTAGTTTATTTATCAACATTAACCATTCAAGAGAACACCTGAAAACATCTTAGCCTACTACGAGAAGTGTTTCTTCTTCTTCTAATACTTCATTTAAGGGTGGTAACCTTTTACTAAAACACCACAAAAAAACACAGAGTACCACTCTAAGTGCTTCATCTCCGAGTACTTCATTTATAGGTGGTAACCTTTAAAAAACACCACAAAACATCTTATCATAGTACGAGAAGTGTTTCCGATGCGATTACTACATTTATGGGTGGTAACCTTTCAACAAAACTCCACAAAGCATCACAGCCTTTTACGAGAAGTGTTTCTTCTTCAAGTAACTTCATTTAAGGGTGGTAGCCTTTCATGAAAACACCACGAAGCCGCATAATCTACTACGCTAGGTGTTTCATGGTTGGATACTTCAATTATAGCTGAAATCCTTTCAACAAAACACCACAATACATCTTAGCCTGCTACAAGAAGTGTTTCTTCTCTTTGTACTTCAATTAAAGGTTACCACCATTCCAGAAAATACCACGAAATAAATTAACCTAATAAGCAAAGTATTTTATGTCCCAGTACTTCATTTTTGGGTGGCAACCTTTTCAGAAAATACCAAAATGCATCTTAGCCTACTACAAGAAGTGTTTCTTGTCCGACCACTTCATTTATGGCAGGTAACCTTTCAAAAAAACACCCAAAGCATCATATCCTACTATGAGAAGAGTTTTTAATCTTCTAGCACTTTATTAAAGGAAAATAACCTTTCAAGAAAATACCTCAAAGCAACTTAGTCTACTACGCTATGTGTTTCATGACTGGGTACTTAATTTATGGGAGATAAACTTTCATAAAAGTACCACAATAAATCTTAGCCTACTACAAGAAGTGTTTAATCTTTGAGTACTTTATTTAATGCTGGTATCCTTTCAAGAAAATAGTACGAAGAATCAATACCTTCTACCTTGGGTGTTTCAACTTTGAGTACTTCATTTATGGGTGGTAACTTCTCAACAAACACCTCAAAGCATCTTAGCCTACTGAGAGAAATGTTTCATATTTGAGTACTTTATTTAAGTGTGGTAATCTTTCAAGAAAACACCACAAAGCATCTTAAATTACTAAGCTGTGTTTTATGTCTAACTACATTTCGGGTGCCAAACTTTCAAGAAAACACAACAATGCATCTTAGCCTACTACGAGAGAAGTGCTTCTGATTCGAGTACATTTATTGATGGTAACCTTTCAAGAAAACACCACGAAAAATCTTAGCTTGCTACAACAAGTGTTTCATCTTCAAGTGCTTCATTTAAGGATGACAACTTTTCAATAAAACTCCAGGAAGAACCATATAATTCTACCCTAAGTGCATCATGTCTAAGTACTTAATTTATGTGTGGTAACCATTCAAGAAAACACCACAAATATCTTATCCTTCTACTAGTTGTGTTTCTCATCCGAATACTTAATTTATTGGTGGTAATCATTAAGGAGAACACAACAAAACATTTTAGCTTACTACATATGTGTTTCTTTTTCGAGCACTTCATTTAAGGATTGCATCATTTCACTAAAACACCACGTAGAAGCAATGAATACTACTCTTAAGTGCTTCATATCGGAGTACTTCATTTATGGGTGGTGACCATTCAAGAAAACACCAAAAATCATCTTATCCTAGTACGAGAAGTGTGTCTGATGCGAGTACTACATTTATAGGTTGTAACCTTTCAAGAAAACTCCACAAAGCCTCAAAGCCTACTACGAGAAGTGTTTCTTCTTTGAGTACTTCATTTAAGGTGGTAACCTTTAATGAAAACAACACGAAGCAGCAAAGTCTACTACGCTAGGCGTTTCATGGCCGAGTACTTTAATTATGAGTGAAAGCCTTTCCACAAAATAACACAATGCATCTTAGCCTGCTACAAGAAGTGTTTCATGTCTGAGTACTTAATTAATAGGTGGTAACCTTCCCGAAAAACACCACAAAATTGCTCAACCTACTAAATGAACTGTTTCATGTCCGAGGTCATCATTTATGGGTGGCAACCTTTTCAGAAATACCACAATGCATGTTAGCCTACTACAAGAAGTGTTTCTGTCCGGCACTTAATTTATGACAAGTAACCTTTCAAGAAGAACACCACAAACATATCATCCAACTACGAGAAGAGTTTCTAATATCCGAGTACTTTATTAAAGGGTAATAAATGACCTTTCATGAAAACACCACAAAACAGCTTATTCTACTACGCTAGGTGTTTCATGGGTGGCAACCTTTCCAGAAAATAGACAATGCATCTTAGTCTACTAGAAGAAGTGTTTCTTATCTGCGCATTCATTTATGGCAGGTAACCTTTCAAGAAAAACCACAAAGCATCTTATCCTACTATGAGAAGAGTTTTTAATCTTCAAATACTTTATTAAAGGGTAATAAGCATTCAAGAAAACACCACGAAGCAGCTGAGTCTAGTATGCTAGGTGTTTCATGACCGCATACTTCGTTTATGAGTGATATAACCTTTCATAAAAACACCACAATGAATCCGAGCCTACTACAAGAAGTGCTTCATCTCTGAGTACTTCATTTAATGTTGGAATAATCCTTCCATGAAAACACTACGAGAATCATAGCATTCTACTTTAAGTGTTTCATCTTCGAGTACTTCATTTATGAGTGGTTACTTCTCAACAAAACACCCCAAAACATCTTAGCCTATTGAGAGAAATGTTTCATCTTCGAGTACTTCATTTAAGGATGATAATCTTTGAAGAAACCACCATGAAGCAACTTAAACTACTAAGCTAAGTGTTTTATGTCTGGCAACATTTATGGGTGCCAAACTTTCAAGAAAACATCAAAATGTAAGGCCTACTACGAGAAGCATTTCTGATCTGAGTACTTCATTTGTAGGCGGTAACCTTTCAAGAAAACATCACCAAAAAAAATCTTAGCTTACTACGATAAGTGTTTCAACTTCAAGTACTTCATTTAAGGGCGGTAACCTTTGACTAAAACACCAGGAAGAAGCATAAAATACCACTATAAGGGCTTCATGTCTGAGTACTCCATTTATGAGTGGTAACCATTCAAGAAACAAACATCTTATCCTACTACCAGAAGTGTTTCTGATACGAGTAGTTTATTTATCAGCGGTAACCTTTCAAGAGAACACCACAAAACATCTTAGTCTAATATGAGAAGTGTTTCTTCTTCTAGTACTTCATTTATGAATGGTAATCTTTCACTAAAACACCACAAAGAAGCACAGAGTACCACTCTAAGTGCTTAATGTCTGAGTACTTCATTTATAGGTGGTAACCATTAAATAACACCACAAAACATCTTATCCCAGTGAAGTGTTTCTGATACGAGTAGTTTATTTATCAGCGGTAAACTTTCAAGAGAACACCACAAAACATCCTAACCTAATACGAGAAGTACTTCTTCTTCTAATACTTCATTTAAGGATGGTAACTTTTCACTAAAACACCACAAAGAAGCACAGAGTACCACTCAAAGTGCTTAATGTTTGAGTACTTCATTTATAGGTGGTAACCATTAAATAACACCACACGTCTTATCCTAGTATGTGAAGTGTTTTTTATGCGAATACTTCATTTATGGGTGATAACCTTTCAACAAAACTCCACAGAGCATCGTAGCATATTACGAGAAGGGTTTCTTCTTCAAATAACTTCATTTAAGGGTGGTGGCCTTTCATGAAAACACTACGAAGCTAATCTACTACGCTAGGTGTGTTATGGTCGGATACTTCAATTATAGCTGAAAGCAATTCAACGAAACACCACAATGCATCTTAGCCTGTTACAAGAAGTGTTTCATCTATGAGTACTTTAATTAAAGGCTACCACCATTCCGGATAATACCACGAAATTGCTTAACCTACGAAGCTAAGTATTTTATGTCCCAGTTCTTCATTTATGGGTGGCAACATTTCCACAAAATGCCACAATGCATCTTAGCCTACTATAAGAAGTGTTTCTGGTCCGATCACTTAATTTATGGCAGGTAACCTTTCAAGAAAATACCTCAAAGCATCATATCCTACTACGAGAGGAGTTATTAATCTTCTAGCACTTTATTAAAGTAAAATAACATTTCAAGAAAATATCTTGAAGCAACATAGTCTACTACGCTAGGTGTTCATGACCGAGTACTTCATTTGGGAGATAAACTTTCATAAAAATAGCACAATGAATTTTAGCCTACTACAAGAAGTGTTTCATCTTTAATTACTTCATTTAATGCTTGTATCCTTTCAAGAAAATACTACGAAGAATCATAGCCTTCTACCTTAGGTGTTTCAACTTTGAGTACTTCATTTATGAGTGATAACTTCTCAACAAACATCCCAAAGCATCTTAGACTATTGAGAGAAATGTTTCTTATTTGAGTACTTCATTTAAATGTGGAAATTTTTTAAGAACACCACAAAGCATCTTAAATTACTAAGTTGTGTTTTATGTATAACTACATTTTTGGGGCCAAACTTTCAAGAAAACACAACAATGCATCTTAGCCTACTACGAGAGAAGTTCTTCTCATTCGAGTGCATTTATCGATGGTAACCTTTCAAGAAAACACCACGAAAAAACCTTAGCATGCTACGAGAAGTGTTTCATCTTCATGTGTTTCATTTAAGGGTGATAACCTTTCATTAAACACCCGAAAGAAGCATAGAATTTCACCCTAAGTTCATCATGTTTGAGTACTTAATTTATGGGTGATAATCATTCAAGAGAACACCACAAACATCTTATCCTTCTATCAGAAGTATTTCTCATCGGAGTACTTAATTTATCGACCGTAATCATTCAAGAGAACACCACAAAACATCGTAGCCTATGACGAGATGTGTTTCTTCTTCGAGTACTTCATTTAAGGATTGTAACATTTCAATAACACACCACGAAGAAGCAAAGAATACAACTCTTAAGTGCTTCATGTCGGAGTACTTCGTTTAAGGGTGGTGACCATTCAAGAAAACACCACAAAGCATCTTATCCTAGTACGAGAAGTGTGTGCAATACGAGTACTTCTTTTATAGGTGGTAACCTTTCAAGAAAACTCTACAAAGCCTCAAAGCCTACTACGAGAGGTGTTTCTTCTTCGAGTACTTCATTTAAAGGTGGTGATCTTTCATGAAAACACCACGAAGCAGTATAGTCTACTACGCTAGGTTTCATGGCCGTGTACTTTAATTATGAGTGAAAGCCTTTCAACAAAACACCACAATGCATGTTAGCCTACTACAAGAAGTGTTTCATCTCTGAGTACTTAATTAATAGGTGGTAACCTTCCCAGAAAAGACCACGAAACTACTCAACCTACTAAGCTTTTATTATTCGGGCACTTCATTTATGGTAGGTAACCTACAACAAGAAAATATCCAGGCACTTCAATTATGGCAGGTAACTTTCAAAAAATATCACAATGCATCTTAGCCTACAACAAGAAGTGTTTCTTGTCCGGACACTTCATTTATGGCAGGTAACCTTTCAAGAAAAACATCACAACTACGAGAAGAGCTTTTATTATCCGAGTACTTTATTGAAGGGTAATAACCTTTCAAGAAAACACCACGAAGCAGCATATTCTACTACGCTAGGTGTTTCATGGGCGAGTATTTCAATTATGTGTGAAAACCTTTCAACAAAACACCACAATGCACATTAGCCTACTACAAGAAGTGTTTTAATCTCTAAGTACTTCATTTCAAGATGGTTACCTTTGCAGAAAACACCACGAAACAACTCAACATACTAAGCTACGTGTTTCATGTTTGGGGTCTTCATTTATAGGTGGCAACCTTTCCAAAAAATACACAATGCATCTTAGTCTACTACAAGAATTGTTTCTTATCTGTGCACTTTATTCAAGAAAACATCACAATGCATCTTAGCCAACTACAAGAAGCATTTCTGATACGAGTACTTAATTTGTAGGCAGTAACCTTTCAAGAAAACACCACACAAAATGTTAGCCTACTACGCTAAGTGTTTCATCATCAAGTACTTCATTTAAGATTGGTAACCTTTGACTAAAACATCAGAAAGAAGCATATAATACCACTTTAAGGGCTCCATGTCTTAGTACTTCATTTATGAGTGGTAACCATTCAAGAAAAAACACCACAAACATCATATCCTACTACCAGAAGTGTTTCTGATCAATTAAAGGTTACCACCATTCCAAAAATACCACGAAACAACTTAATCTACTAAGCTAAGTATTTTATGTCCTAGTTCTTCATTTATGGGTGGCAACCTTTCCACAAAATACCACAATGCATCTTAGCCTATTACAAGAGTCTTGTCCGACCACTTCATTTATGGCAGATAACCTTTAAAAAAAACACCACAAAGCATCATATCTTACTACGCTAGGTGTTTTATGACCGAGTACTTCATTTATGGGAGATAAACTTTCATAAAGTACCACAATGAATCTTTGCCTACTACAAGAAGTATTTTTGTCTCCGAGTACTTCATTTAATACTGGTATCCTTTCAAGAAAACACTACAAAGAATCATTCTGCCTTAGGTGTTTCAACTTTGAGTACTTCATTTATGGGTGGTAACTTCTCAACAAACACCCAAAGCATCTTAGCCTACTGAGATAAATGTTTCATCTTTGAGTACTTCATTTAAGTGTGGTAATCTTTTAAGAAAACACCACGAAGCATCTTAAATTACTAAGTTGTGTGTTATGTACTCGAATGAGAAGAAAATACCACGAACAATCTTAGCCTGCTACGAGAAGTGTTTCATCTTCAAGTGCTTCAATTAAGGGTGTTAACTTTTCACTAAAACACCAGGATGAAGAATATAATTTCATTCTAAGTGCATCATGTCTGAGGACTTAATTTATGGGTGGTAACTATTTATGAAAACACCACAAACATCTTATTATTCTACCAGAAGTGTTTCTTATCCGAGTATTTAATTTATCGGCGGTAATCATTCAAGAGAACACCAGAAAACATCTTAGCCTACTACGAGATTTGTTTCTTCTTCAACTACTTCATTTAAGGATTGTAACATTTCACTAAAACACCACGAAGAAGCAAAGAATACTACTCTTAAGTGCTTCATGTCAAAGTACTTCATTTATGGGCGGTGACCATTCAAGAAAACACCACAAAGCATCTTATCCTAGTACGAGAAGTGTATCTGATGCGAGTACTTCATTTATAGGTGATAACCTTTCAAGAAAACACCACAAAGCCTCAAAGCCTACTACGAGAAGTGTTTCTTCTTCGAGTACTTCATTTAAAGGTGGTAACCTTTCATGAAAACACCACGAAGCAGCACAGTCTACTATGCTAGGTGTTTCATGGCCGAGTACTTTAATTATGAGTGAAAGTCTTTCAACAAAACACCACAATACATCTTAGCCTACTACAAGAAGTGTTTCATCTCTGGGTACTTAATTAAAAGGTGGTAACCTTTCCATAAAACATTACAAAAACTGCTCAACCTAATAAGCGAAGTGTTTCTTCTTCATAGCATATTACGAGAAGTGTTTCTTCTTCAAGTAACTTCATTTAAGGGTGGTAGCCTTTCATGAAAACACCACGAAGTCGTATAGTCTACTACGCTAGGTGTTTCATGGCCGGATACTTCAATTATAGCTGCAAGCCTTTCAACGAAACACCACAATGCATCTTAGCCTGCTAGAAGAAGTGTTTCTTCTCTGACTTCAATTAAAGGTTACCACCATTCCAGAAAATACCAAGAAATAGCTTAACCTACTAAGCTAAGTATTTTATGTCCCGGTTCTTCATTTATGGAGGCAACCTTTCAAGAAAACACCACAAAAAATCTTAGCCTGCTACGAGAAGTGTTTCATCTTCACGTGCTTCATTTAAGAGTGATAATCTTTCATAAAACACTCGAAAGAAGCATAGAATTCCACCCTAAATTCATCATATCTGAGTACTTAATTTATGGGTGGTAACCATTCAAGAGAACACCACAAAAATCTTATCCTTCTATCAGAATTGTTTCTCATCCGAGTACTTAATTTATCGGATGTAATCATTCAAGAGAACACCATAATGCTACGAGATGTGTTTCTTCTTCGAGTACTTCATTTAAGGATTGTAACATTTCAATAACACACTACGAGGAAGCAAATAATACAACTCTTAAGTGCTTCATATCGGAGTACTTCATTTATGGGTGGTGACCAATCAAGAAAACACCACAAATCATCTTATCATAATACGATAAGTGTTTCCGATACAAGTACTTCTTTTATAGGTGGTAACCTTTCAACAAAACTCCATAGAGCATCATAATCTTTTACGAGAAGTGTTTCTTCTTCAAGTAACTTCATTTAACTGTGGTAGCCTTTCATGAAAACACCATGAAGCCGCATAGTCTACTACGCTAGGTGTTTCATGGTCGGATACTTCAATTATAGCTGAAATCCTTTTATTGATAAAACACCACAATGCATCTTAGTCTACTACAAGAAGTGTTTCTTCTCTTTATACTTCAATTAAAGGTTACCACCATTTCAGAAAATACCACGAAACAACTTAAGCTATTAAGTTAAGTATTTTATGTCCCCGTTCTTCATTCTGGGTGGCAACCTTTCCAGAAAATACCACAATGCATCTTAGCCTACTACAAGAAGTGTTTCTTGTCCGACTACTTCATTTATGGCAGATAACCTTTCAAGAAAACACCACAAAGCATCATATCCTACTATGAGAAGAGTTTTTAATCTTCTAGCACTTTAATAAAGGAAAATAACCTTTAAGAAAATACCTCAAAGCAACTTAGTCTACTACATTAGGTGTTTCATGACCGAATACTTAATTTATGGGAGTTAAACTTTCTTAAAAGTATCACAATAATTCTTAGCCTACTACAAGAAGTGTTTAATCTCTGAGTACTTCATTTAATGCTGGTATCCTTTCAATAAAATACTACGAAGAATCATAACCCGTATCGAGTGCGTGGGTGCGCACCTGGTGCGCCACCTGGCGAATCAAATTATTTTAATGGGTCAAACTAGCTAATTCGGTCAATAGTGCGGCTGGGTGCGCATCTTGGCCACAGAATATCCAAGAGACCTTTTTTTTGCGCAAAAAATGGTGCTGCTGCAACCAAGATTCGAACCGGGGTCTTCACCTTGAAAGACCAAGCTCCCAACCACTAAGCTACACATGCAGTTGTGTCCATATGGTTCTTTATTACTATATATGCTTTCTCAGGGGACATTAAAGAAGAAAAAAAGAACACATTAAAGAAGAACAACTCATTGATATTAAAGAATAAATATTCAACTATACTAAAAAAAATATTATTTCGATATATTAAATTAATTTTTTAATTAAAGTTTAATATATATAGCCGCACCCATATCTCTGATTTTTTAAAATTACCGTATTGCCGCACCCGTATCGCATCGGATACGATACTCGCACCCGCACACGTGCAACGTAGCTAAGAAGTGAAATATCAAAAAGATAAAAATTAAAATTTAGTTGGCAATGATAAATGATGAGATTGAAGTGAAAGATAACGAGAGAGGTGGCTGCATATAAATAAGGTTGTAAGATGGCGCCAAATTCATGTTTAGGAATTAGGAGTGAATAAAATTAGCGCCATAGCTTGCTAAAAATTTAGTTGGAAGAGAAATTTAGGAATTTTCTTCATTTCTCGCAGAGATTTGATAGTGTGATAGATTTGGTATTTGATAATTACTTAATGGGAGACAGAGAGAAAGAATATCTGACCTCGCTTAACTTATTTTTCTCCGATACATCCGACATGTCATTTCTTATGATTCCGCGATCTTGAGTTTCTATTTCTGTTTGAGCCATCAGCCATGCCCCTGTTGTCAATGGCGACAACTCGTGAGTCGTGAATAACCTAACCCTAGAAAAGGATTTCGGAAGAGAATCGGTTTGGTCAAAATAAATGAATAATTGAATAAACAAAAGGTGAATATGTTTTATGTTTATGATGCGAAAGTACATCTGTACATGCAATTTTATAAGTTTATATCAAAAGACAGTGGGCCTTCAGACTAAAATCTACAAATAACAAGTTTAACAAAAATAACATTAGTGAAAGGCAATGGGCCTTTAAAGTTTGAAAAATATATTAATTACTTGATTGAATCTGGGTAATTTGGGTAATTTGGGTTGTTGCTTAAAGGATTTCCATGCAATTTGACTTCTCGTAACCTCAGATACCTCTCGCAGAGGGCTGTCGTCCCCCTACCACCCTTGCATACTCCTAGAATCAGACCCACATACATAACATAATCAAAATAATTGAAAAGATACAAAATTTATTTAAACGTAAAAAATATTTATTACTGAATTCATTTTTTTAGTTTCAGTTTGCTTTCATAAAATATTTCATAATTAACATAATCAAATAGTCATTATAATAAATTCATCAACTAATTATATAACTAATACTCATCCAATAACATAGTAAAAAATTCTAAAAAATGTAAAATTTGGTCTCTAAGTAGATTTTAGTATATAAAACATTTTCAACGGTCCAAAAAGTTCATTTGCACTTTATATCTCAATTTGAGTCAGAAACTGGCACCTTATTTATCTGACAAACTTAATCAATTAATCTGATCAAACTACAATCCGATCTGCTCGAATTGAGTCCAAAACCCGCACCTTAATTACCCGCAACCCACTATTACCCGAATCGAAATAATCCGATACATATGTCAACTTGTACCTGGGTTGATCTGAAACCCGATAAAAATCTTAACCTACACGATTCGAGTCATATGATTATCCAAATCCTTAAGTGCACCGAACCCGAAATTAATTGATCCGAAATAATTCGAGTTTGACGCTGAACTGAATTCAAAGATGATCTGAATCTAACATTACCAGACCCAAATTTGTATTTTATGTTTAAACGAGGACGACGTATAGCCGACTACTTTGTATTTTATGTCCACAAGAACTTAATATATAGATACCAACATGAACCGGGGTAAATGGAATTTTTTCTCAACGATGCTTGATTAAATTAAATAAACTTGCGGAATAGCTAGTTATTTGGTCTGGAGATAATATAATATGAGTAATTTTTTTATGAACAAAAGTTTTAAACTTAAATCGATCACAATTATTGATGACATTGTCATCAATAATTATGTAATTAAGTTGATTTTACATTAATAATAGTGCAATCAAGTTAATTTTGATCCGCAACAGAATTAGCTTTATATAAGGTCGTTTAGCAGCCTATCCACAAGTAGCTTGCCGCTTAACTGGCAGTTCACTCAAGTTCAGATTGCATGATCATACAAATGTAAATGCAAATATTTTGTAGGTAATTGTGCTTATCAAAGGAAATAAAATAAAAAAAAAAAACACGACAACAACATGCATTGTATATACATCCTATTACATTAGATGTGATTTGTCAATGTCAAAATTATGTTAATGGTTTTGATGCCCCAAGTTCACGAATCCACATCTCCGAATACTCCAATGAAATGGACAACGGAATCCTCCTGAATTCTCATCGTTGCTACAACGTCGTATCTTGTCCGCACAGTAATTGCTACATAAAAACTGACTATTTCTGTTTTGAGAATAACTGTCCATTCCAACAAATACGGATTCCAAAGTTCACATCGTTTGAGTGTCATAGTCATTTCTCACGTCCATATTTTATATTTTAAAATTGAACCATAAATATGAACCGTTGATTTTTGTTTCAAAGTAATCATAACATATAGCATTATTCATTAGGGTGCGTTTGGATCACTCTAGGTTAGCACAAATTCGAGAATAGCTACTATTTTGAACTTCAAAACGATCCAAACATGTTTTAACTATTTTGGGTTAGTGCCAAATAGTTGCTAATCCGCTAACCCGTCAATTGGTTGGGTTAGCAATGTTAGTGGTTGTAAGGATAACAAAAATCATTTATTATTATTGTTATTATTATTATCAGTATTATTATATTATATATTATCATTACCATCGTTAAATTATTTATTTATTTATTTCTAATTATTACCAATATAATTATTATCATCATCATTATAATTATTATATTATCATTTATTATTATTATTATTTATCATTATCATTATTATTATATTATTTATTAATATTATTGTTATTATTATTATTTATTGTCATTATTTATTATTATATTATATTATATTATTTATTATTAAATTTATTATTATTTTTTATTATTATTTATCATTATAATTATCATTATAATTATTATATTATTATATTATTATTATATTATTATTTATTATATATTATCATTATTGTCATTACAATTATTATTATTACATTGTAATTGTAATTATTATATTATTATTATTATTATTATTATTTATTATTATTATATTATTATTATATTATTTGTTAGTATTATTATATTATTTATTATTATATTATCATTTTTGTCATTACAATTATTATTATTACATTGTAATTGTAATTATTATAATATTATTATTTTATTATTATTATCATTATTTTTTATTTTTATATTATTATTATTGTCATTATTTT
Source organism: Eleocharis quinqueflora (assembly GCA_964058865.1). Lineage (NCBI taxonomy): Eukaryota > Viridiplantae > Streptophyta > Magnoliopsida > Poales > Cyperaceae > Eleocharis > Eleocharis quinqueflora. Next base: position 7,840 of record CAXKVX010001017.1, on the reverse strand, counting down.
ATTATTACTTTTTTATTTTGTATTATTGTCATTTGTGTTATTATTATTATATTATTATAATTTTTATTATTATTGTATTATTATATTATAAATTAATATCAATAGTTTATTATTTTATTATTATTATTCGTTAGAAAACTAAAATAATTTATTATTTTACTAATTCTCACCATCACTACTCCAAATGTGCAATCCAAACAACATTTTCACTAACCTATATAGCACAAAAGTAGCACTATTTTTGCACTAACCTAGATAGCACTATTTTTACACTATTTCAACCACTAATCTAGATAGCACTATTTTTACACTAATCATGACATGATCCAAACGCACCTAAATGAACATAATAGTATGTTCATCTTTTACAAAAAAAAATATCCTGGCAGAACGAACTAAAAATGAAAATAAAAGGTTCAGCTAGGCTTACCACTCGTAAATATAATAATTAATGATTTGAACCAGCTCTAGAATATTAAGCTTGTGAATGAAATTATATTAATGATGGTTTTTAAATTATCAAATTAATAAGTTAAACACCGTAGCACTGTCTCCCATTTTTAGCATCAAGCATTGGAGGGGAAAGGTTGAGAAAGAATATATTTGAAACAAAAATATGTAAAAATCATGCTAGTGACAATAGGAGCGCGGGATGATCATCATGACTTTGAACTCAAATTTTGATTTAAAATCTTTTGCAGCCATTCGTAAAAGATTTATGTTGTTTTTCATCGCTCAAATTTGATTGAAAAAGTGCAAATTTTGATGCAGTCGAATGGCTGCAAAAGATTTCGAACTCAGAATTTGATTCAAGGTCATGAGAATTCACCCCGCGTTCACTGACTACACAGTGATCAATATTAAATAGCATTTAATATGCTGTTGTGTAGTTTGGATGTGTCACGTATATAAATTTGGTGTGGTTTGGAAATATCTTGGTCTTCAAACAAATACCAATAAAACTGAATTATTAATTTATTACATTTCTAGAGCTATTCAACAGAATAAACAAAAAATTAAAATGCCATTCAACATAATAGGAAACATATATTTTTACTTTTTTATTTTAGTTACTATGTATTAAATTATCCCGCCAAGAAAGAAGAAATCCCAAATGATAAATCAGAGAAAAAGAAGGGTTAATAACTCATCTACCCCCATATGCACAAAAGAAAGAAAGGATCCCAGGGGAAAAATAAGGGGTGGCCATCTTTTGAGCAGAACTATGGTGTTTGCTCATTGTGCATCCTCCGATACGCATCGAGATTGATGCACACAAATCTCGATGCACATCGGAGGATGCACAATGCGCAAGCACGTGCATGCGCAAGCACCATAACTTCACCCCCATCTTTTATATCTCAATTGAGCGCCGGGGCTGTTTCGGCCGAGCTCCTAGTATGACTGTAAGCTGTTAACATCCAGTCTCATCATTGCTGCTACTGCTCAAGAGTCGACCTCTTGAACTAACTATGAGAATTTAAACTTTCCAAAATGAAAGTTCAGTATAGTGGTACAAATGGGCATGAAAAACCAGGCCAACCCATTGTAAGGATTGTGCTCATCTCTGGCCTAGGCGCGCAGCTGGAAGAACTGGCTAAACCTATGGATGCACATACGCCCATATATGGTAACAGTGATTACAGCATGCGTCAAACATAATATACACTTACATGCATAATGATAATCCAGTTGCACAGTAAATATTTGTACAAAATTAAGTGGCGCCCATTGAAATGGGACGCGTTGTATGATAAGAGCTACTTATGTTTCTTGTAGTAGAAAACTTCCGTAAATATAAGTTGTTGGTAAGTAATGAAATATACATACATAGTACCAACATAAGTATTTTATCATCTATCAGTAAAAATACCAAACTTCAACTTCTATATGAAACTTCAGAGAGATGTTATTAGCCAAGCTGGTTCGGGAAACCAGCTTTGCTTGCACGTACGCAATCATCAAGGAAACCTCTCTGGGGGAACTCATCCGGTACGAGACTCTTATATATCTCAAGTTGCTGATCTGCTTCTTTTTGTTTATTCAAAAGGCTATATACTATCCCCTGTTGATAGGAAGTGTAATACAATTACAATAACAGGAAAATTATCCAGTTAACATTGATAGCCTGTACTTGCTAGTATATAAGAGTTCAGTTTGGTGCTCGGTATCAACATAGAGCATATTCCATTTTCATAAAGTTGTCATGCTAAAATTAACATGTCCTACCTCAAAAACATTAAAGTAAAAAAAAAACATTGTTGGATCAGTTGGACTAGGACTTCGACATTATCGAGTAATGAGCTACACAACCGTTGTGGACTGAGTTTGTAGATTTATAGTTCTATCTAAAGTATTATGTGTAATGATTTGTTAAGAAAACGCAAAATGAGAGAGAGAGAGAACAACCGATGCTACCTTGCAAAGGTATGGTCTAAAATCTTTTGGGTCCTCATTGGTCATATTTTCAAATCTTTTCAAGGCACCATCAAAATCGCCCTAGCCAAGTATACAACAAAAGGAAAAATCAACATATTAAAAAAATAAAAAATGTAATAACAATAATAAGGATAATCATAATAATAATTGTTGATAAAACAACAACAACCATACACGTAATCGAGACTGTACCTTCGCAATGTGCATCATGGCAATTAAAATTTTAATATTGCGTTCATCAGTGACTCTATTTTCACGACATGCCAATTCTAAGGCTTCATTTAGCATTTCCAGAGGGGCTACACCTGCTTGATTTGCTTCCATTAACAATGCTAGACCCTGAAATGAAACATCTCAATTTACCATATAGTACCTGTAGGACCTTTCGTACTATCACATGGATCTGACTATCAGGGTAAAAATCATAAAAATCTTTGTTTTATTTATTACTAAGCTTTTGTATGTGGAGTTCATTCACATGACACATTTGATTCTAGCATCAGCCCAATAATGCTTGCATTAAAGCCCCAGAGAAAATTTTGAGTTAACCAGTACCAGTGCTGTACCAAAATCAAAATAAGCATAGAACCTGATCACACCAGTACAGTATTAGTAACACAAAGCCAACAATACTGCCATTCAGTATCCCCAGAAAAGCCAACCGTTAATTAATAAATTATTTAAAAGAATTTATACTCACATGGAGGGCTCTAGTGCAATGTGGTTGCTCATCTAAGATTTTCCTGTAAACTTCCTCAGCCTTACTCAGCCTCCCCATTTTTTCATATGCCACCGCCTCTAGTAGCCGCCATTCCACGTCTTCTGGCTCAAGAACTTCCTGACATGCACCCCAATATTAAGTGCCAAAATGCATGTGAATATGAAAATGGATCGGGATGATGTTGACACATTCACCTTTCTAATATTATAGATGTGTAGAGGGTAATCGTGCATAGAGGCATTATCCAATTAGTAGTATGAAAGTGGAAGCAAAGCAATAAAAATAAATTACTAAAGAGTTAGATTCTTTTTACAAACCAATCATCATTTACTGGTACTTGAACTTACCTATAACCTGCTAAGATGGTTATAACATATATGTAACCGTAAAAGTCTCTAATTTGAGTCCTTGGCTAGAGATAGCCTTAGAGCTTAGGTACAATTTAATTCCTGTATCTGGCTGATACACTATCGACATTTGGTACAGAAGGAATGAAACCATTACCAGTCTTTCAATGTACTGCAACGCCTCCTCCATCTTCAGCTTTCTCAGTTTCCCATACAAAACAATTTTCAGTGCCTCTATATCCATTGGGCTCTTCTCCAAAAACCTCTCATACATCTCCACCACCTCATCATCATTCTTCTTTTCATTTTTCTTTTCCTTTCCCTTGTTCTCGTTTAGGGCCTTCGATTTTTCGTGTAGTGGTGAAGAAATGTTGCTACTCTGAGGGGTAACTGAAGCCAATGCCGGTTTGAGATGAAATTGACCCAAAAAGAGAAATGATCCGATAATGAATAAGGTTGATTCCTTGGCAATTGATTGGAAAATAGATAGTGGGGTTTTGGTGCATGCGATTTTGTGAAGACTGGACTTGAATGGAAGTCGGGTTGAGATTCTGAGAACAGGAGGTTGGGCTTTTACGCGAGAGAAGAGCGTGAAGAGATCAGTGGACTTCAGTTGAGGGAAATGATAGATAGAGAAAGAGAAGGAAGAAGGAGAGAGGAGGCTCGCCATAGCTGAGCTCAGTGCTTGGTTTGTTAAACACCCATTACTCTCCAAAGGCTATTTTGCATACAGGTCCATAAATGTTTCTAAATGAACTTCTGACGAGAAAGTTTGAAGTACTTCTGTGCTTCGTGTATTCTTGTAATTGTAGAATGCTGGATGGATGGAAGCAGATTCTGCCGCGCAGCAGTAATGAACGTTTCAGATTCTCTGCGTTGTAGACTACGGACGATTCAGATTTGATTCGGAGAGTTTGATATTATAAAATTTAGCTTGCACCAATCTCGATGCAAAATAAAAACTAAAATTTATTGTGCACGTACAGATTTGTACTGCGCGGTAGAAGTTCTCATTCCTTGAATGGATACCCTCAGAAACCGAAAGAGAAAGAGAAAACTATCAAATTTCTATTTTGTTTTATAGATCGTGTCCTTTATCACAAATGTCATATCTTTTATTTATCTTTTTTTATTTTAAGCTTAATACTTGCATAAATGCAAATGATAATATGACACTTCCAATTAGATTGTTATATTACAATTATTCAACTTGTCTGTAATTATATCTACAATTGTAACATAAAATGTTACATTCCTTCACTGGTAATGTAATAGACAAATATTTTTGTTCTTAAATATCTCAAATGACCTAATTTCTTTTACCTGTAAACATCAGAAAATTGTACTCGTATTATATATTAATCACGATTTTTCACAACGTTAATGTCCAAACCATGTGCAAGAAACGACATAGTTCCATTAATATAATTCGAGGTGACATAATCCGATCATTCTCGAGAAATTCGTCCGATTCGATTCAATTTTAATCCGACTCAAATTGATATTTTGATTAAGTTAAAGTAATCTGATTCGATCCGGTTCGAAATAACTTGTAATTCGAACCGAAGTGACACATGAGAGATCCAAGTCCGACTCGACTCGGCCCGAAATGACATGTAACTCGATATGAAGCGACTCGTCTATTTTTAAAATAAACTAAACAATAGAAAATTTTCGAAATAGACAAAATCGAGTCAGAATCACGATGCTAGAAAGATGGAAAATTTAGTTTTAAAAGAAATAAATTATGACGACATTAACGACACATGTCTCTAGAGTTCTAAATTCGTACCGTTCCGTGTCGTTCCGTTCCAAACACGGTTTGGCACGGCACGGCACGATTAGTATTTTATTATTTTTACCGTGCCGTTTCGTGCCGTGCCAAAAATTGAAAGGGATCGGAACGGAACGGTTAAGACACGGCACGTTTAGGCACGCCGTGTCTAAATGTGTCTGTCTTAACCGTTCCGTGCCTAACCGTGTCGTGTCTTAACGTGTCGTGTCCAAACGTGCCGTCTCTAAACGTGTCGTGTCTAAATGTGTGGTGTCTAAATGTGTGGTGTCTAAACGTGCCGCCTCTAAACGTGTCGTGTCTAAACGTGTAGTGTCTAAACATGTCGTGTCTTAACTGTGTTTTAACTATGTCGTGACTAGTGTCTAAACGTTTATTTTTTAAAATTTGTAAAGTTTAAAATAGAATAATTAATAAATGCAAAAGATTTCAAAATAATTTGAACTTCCGTGTCTATCTGTGTCTATCCGTGCCTACCCGTGTCTATCTGTGTCGTGTCGTGTCTAAATGTACCGTGTCTAGACGTGTTCTCGTGTCGTTCCGTGCCGTGCTATCGTGTCGTGCCGTGCCGTGTCTCTCCTCATAAACGTTCTGTGCCGTGCCGTGCCCTACAGTAGGAAACCAAGGCACGACATGCTTAAGACACGGCACGTGAACAGTACCGTGCCGTGTCTTAACCGTGTCGTGTCTTTATCGTGCCGTGCCGTTCCGTGACGTTTTCAGACACGCAAACACGATTTTGAGAACTCTACATGTCCCGCACAAACAGTATTTTCCTTGTTCTTTATTTACTTTTATTCAGATAAAAGAGGGCGTTTTTCTTCTAGACGGTTGCTAAACGATAAACAAAAAATTGTCCACAGATACACTGAAGACAGTGAGAGATATACTTCACTGGAAATTGTATAAAATTGTCATGTTAAAATTCAGCCCACTTCAACTGATTCATGAACAAATAAATAAAATTGTATAAAATTGTCATAATCAATCTTTAATTCCGCATCTGCGGTCATTATTTTCGTGTCATACTTTTTTGTCATTGAATTAGAACCACCGCCTACAATCTCAGCGATGGTAATTTGATTAGGAGATTTTATTATTTTATGGATTTCACATATCAGCCATTCAATGACATATTTCTACCATTGAAATTATGACAGCGAATATATTTCCCACATTCCTATTATCATACTTCTTGACTCTCCGGTGTCCTTGCTTAATGTTGTTGTTGATCGGAATCGTATCTGCTACTTTTTTTAGCAAAAGCAAGATCAAACTTTTCAATTTGTATTGAATACTTACTCGATACTCATATACTTCCTGAGATACGTATTTGATAAGTCACATGGCGAATTCTTGATATGGAGTATCGAGATTGACATATCTAATTATTTTATTCACTTTGACCGACGAATTCATTCTCCGATATGGCTCAATATGTTTCGAAATTTCATATGACAATCATGTCTTGTAAAAATGTTTATATTTTTTGTTATATCGCTAGAATAATGAGTGAATCATGAAGCATGAAGGAGATTCGAACTCAAGACAAGCCACGCTATTAACTTCTGATTAATTTGTTTATTAAATTCTAATATTTTTAATTAATTTTTTAATTAAAATTTAATATATATAGTAGCACCCGTATCTAAGGATTTTTTAAATTATCGTGTCGCCGCACCCATATTGAATCCGATACGATACCCGCACCGACACTCCTGAAACACAACCTGCAGTTCAAATCTGAACTTTATGTTTTAATTTGATGGTCTAGATCAGCAGATGCGATCCATTGTTAAAAACACATCGTGTTATATGTGTTATATATAAATGCATAACTGTACTTACAATAAAGAGTATTTAGAAATTATGAAACATTAAAAAAATACATCATTACTCTAAATTGTGAAGAGGTCCAAAGTAAAATTATCACAATTTTGAGACCAAATTTCAAATTCGTTTAATTGTATAATTAATTTATTCAGACATGACATTTTTAAATGTTTTTAATATAAAAAATATTATGTAAATTTGCATTTAAATAAATATGTATTTTGTATGGACAAAGAATGAGTTAAAGATAATAATTAAAAATTATGTAAATATTTTAAATATGTATACAAGGTTAGCGTATAGACAATGATAGAATTAAAGATACACATTGTATTTTCTTGAAACCATGTGCGTGAATTTTGAAAAGTGTGTTGTTTTAGGAAGTAAACATTTATTTATAATCTTGACATCAAACCTATCTAATCTAACGTTCAATATTAATCACACGTACTTATAAATAGAGAATATGATTAGATTAACGCCGCCACACTCATTTTCGTCTCTGCAACAAGTTGCCCTAAATTCATTTCTTTGAAATCTCATAACTAAAGCTCGTTTGATGATAAGAATTGAGAGAGGAATAGGAGTATGGAGATTTTGGCTTATTCGTTTTAACTCAATAGAAATCGTTGGCTCAAGGATTTCAGCAATTACGGTATGTTCTAGTTTTATATTTTTATTATTTGTATGGAATATTTTTTAAGTTAC